>JAMZAV010003203.1:0-82843 GCA_024449915.1 Sweltsa coloradensis | reverse complement strand
GATGAAACGTTACACCGATATCGTGCGGGCCAAGGCGGCGCAGGTGCTGGTTTGCGGCCTTGTGCACGCCACTCGTCAGGATGCCTACGTCGCTAGTACCCACTGACTTTCGGCCTCCGCTGGCACCCACCACAGTGAGAACACTACCAGCTTGAGAGGTGCAGAGAAGGGCATTGCATCTCATACATGGCCGTAACCTCTCCCCACCCTGTGACCAGAAGCAGGTTATGCCATTGACCATGCACCAGCAATACACCGACCTGGGTTTTTAAAAGATGCCTCAGTAACGCCACAGATTTGACGAGTGGTGCGCGCATCATCCAGGGCAGAGTGTTGAGAGGTGACGATAGTAGGCCACACCCACCTCCAACCCCCTCCGGCCAAAAGAGTGCTCGGCCGCCGTGCTTTTTCTTTCCGGGTTGCTAAACCCATGGAACTGACCTGCTGCCCGCCCTCAAGACTGCCCAGTAAGTCAATCCCTTCCATGTGTAAGGCGTACTTATGGGAGAACTAACTACAAGTGCCGTGTTAGTTTCACGTGCTTTAGCAAGGCTCTTCGCGGCACAAGATTTCTAAAAAGATATCAAGTGTTTTTAGCAAAATATTTTCTAGCGTCGACCGCCTTTTCATGTTGTTAAAAAATGTAACAACAACAAGGATAAACAATAAAATAAATAAATAATAATAATAATAATAATGTTATCCGTGTTAACAGTGAGGACGCTACGTCGGGAAATCAAGAATAATGTAAGTTATTCACCACCACGACGCGACGAAACATCCCGTCAATGTTATAATTTCTCTTCAATAATAATAATAATAATAATAATAAAACTATGTCCTTTAAAGCGGGCTTATGCTTAAAAACCATATATTCATACTACCCAACTCATGGGAGATGAGATGTGATTGAATTTATCCATGCAATCTTTCAGATTTGACAGCTACATTGCCGTCTTCTGTTGGATTTATGTCATGTAAGTCAACAGTCACAACAAATAGCAGTTTCCTAAAGGTTTGTTCTGTGGTCCCGGTAGCTTAATTGGTAGAGCTATGGCACGTTAAGCCGGAGGTTCTGGGTTCGAACCCCAGTCGGGGCAAACTTTTTCGACAACTGCTATGAATCAATAATAATAATAATACTAATAATAATAAACAGTGTTTATTTTATACCTTGGCAAAGCTTAAGGCCAAAGGGCCTTTTGTTCTGCTGAACCAAGCACAATACAAATTTAAATTTAAAATTATTAATTATACAAGTAAAAAATAACCACACAAGTAAAGAATAACTTGACTAGTGAACAATACAAAGATATAAAAATGATAAAAAAAAACAAAACTAGTACAAGTAAAATAGCATGTTAATATCACTTATGAGTTTGAAGTACAATAAACAGTTCAAGTAATAAACTTAAAGTATGTAATTTTTTCATTAATACTAGATGTGAAACACCGTGGCACACGTCACGGCCTATTGTTACACACGTAACGCAATTTTGGACATTTATTTAGTGGACAAATTAAAAACATAAAAATCTTCATTTGTTAACAGTTAGTTAGTTATTAGGGTTTAAGGGCACACAACACTAAGGTTATTAGTGCCCGTATTCTCTTTTAGAGTGATGTGCTATTTTTTAAATTCTATTATACAGCTTTGTTGATTTCAGATATTTAAAAACATAGTTCAGACCACAAAATGTGATAAAACAAAAATTCCCAGCCCAGAAACCGGACACCCTCGTGTAAAGGCTCTTATCTCACATTGAACAAGCACTTTCTGAACATCAACTCCTCAGGCTGCACGGACGGAACAGACGGAGCACGACGATCGCTTCTCTGACAAGCAGGGCCGAATAGAGAGAGAACTAAACCCTCCAGTCTGGACAGACAGACAACCTCCTGAAATGAACAAAAATCTTACAGAATGATGAATGAGAACGCAGCAAAGACATACACAAACAACATACAGCAGCAATAGAAGTTAACTCTATGTACTGTGGAGGCCCAATGAGACCAGAACGAAGAGCGTGGACAAAACACGTCCGCCTGCGACAAGAACAACAGACCGACTGCGAGGCCGTCGCTATACTCACTTTACTGTGTGCGCGCAGGTGGTAGTCAAAAGGTGCTGGGCGGCGAGTTCATATCGAAGCTGCATGAAAAGTGCATTAACGGTATTCAAATCGCGTTGATGACAGTAGCAAATGTGCTTTTTTATGTGTGTAATTAATTGGTTGTGAGTAATATTTCAAGATATATAGTGACGGTCATCGTGATATAATTATTATCGCTGATATCGCCATTTCAGGGATTTAACTTACTTCAAAAGCAATACTTGTAAGTAGACACAGTGGCCATGCAATCGATCACCAGTTGGCCTTGCCTAGCCTGCGTTGCCCGGTGGTTGTAATGTAATGATAAACTCTGATCACCTGACCGCCGACCGGTCCAATACTTTGGCACAATTAAATCAAAAGATAACACCTTGAAACCTTCTCCAACATAACGTATTTTTATAATAACTATAATTTCACCAAATTGATTAAAAAATAATAACATTTATTGTAAATTTACAGTAAGGATGCAGACTAAATAATATGCAGAAGAACAATATGATTAAAAGTCAGATGGTTTCAATTTGTTTTCATTTGACCTGTCAATTGATCATCCATCCACAGACCAGTCAATTACCACTAATTTATGATTATGTCTAATTTAACTAACACTAATTTGACAAAACAAATTATCATAGAAGATGCCTTCCATGCATGGATATAAGGTAAAATAAACTGAAGATCAGTTGTGTGACTGAGTGGGTAGACTCTAAATACGGATTTATTTATTTCAGTTGGCTGGAGATGGAATAACAAATTATTCTCAATTCTGATCTTTAGTTACAACTTCTATTCCATCTTCAAAATTAAATCTATTTTTCTATCAAACCATTTATATTTTAGGGAGTTAAACTCTCCGCGAGGACTTTGGTGGCCCACACATTGAAATCTAGACCGAGAAACGACGTGATAAAACTATAAGACACTTAACCTGGTAGAACGTATGCGTATATTGTTACAAGTGATAAAAAGAAAAAATATTATTTGCTTGAAAAAATATATACTTTGTGTGAATTTAAATTTGGTTGACCAAAAAATTACTTCAAAGGGGAATTTTTGAAAGCTTTTTTTAAGTTTGAAAGCTCACTGTCCAAAAACGGGTCCTCTCAGAAGCGAGTACAAGAGGCGACAATTTTACAAACAAGAGTTCCAGTATGTTGCTTATCAAGAATTATCGTTAGGGAGGACATATGGCAAAGAGCGTTTCTTTTGTTATGTCCCCATAAAAGACATTATTCAAGCTCTATTTGAAGATAAATCTGTGCAAGAGCAATGACACCCCTATTAAAAACGATTCAAGAATTTTGCGGGACATTTCTGATGGCCCTATTTTTAAAGAAAACTAACTTTTTCTAGAAGAACGTGGCACAAACATGACCAAGGTGTTTATTAAATTCGTTGATCGTCGCGATGCCAACACACTGCTACCTTTGCTACAGGAGGAACTAGTGCATCCGGGTACAACAGTGCTAAGTGACGGTTGGGGGGCCTACCTGGACATTAACAACTTGCCAGAAGGACACCATCATTGGTCTGTAAATCATTCGGAAAACTTTGTGGCGCCAAACAATCCTGAGGTACACACGCAATCAATCGAATCCCGACATCAAAAACTGAAAGCAAGACACAAAGAAGAGTATGGAACACACCGGGTTCTCCTAGCGTCCTACATGGATATGTTTGTATGCGGTCCAGATGTAATGTTTCATGCCTGTTCACAAATGCGACATATTTATCCGGTAGAATCAATTTATTAAACATTCGATGAATGAAGTAGGTGTGAACTGGGTATTTGTCACCACAACACCTTTAACGTCGCTATTTTAAATATGGAGGAACTTTTTATGGAAAAGTACTTTCGTTCAAAATAGCAACGTTAAAGATTTTGTAGTTTTTTTTATATCTTTTCACTACGGTCATTGAACATTTTCATAATCTTTCGGCTTTGGCCGGTTGTCTGTGAGCATAATAAAACCCGGGGAAAATGTGCATATATGCATACAACTGCGTACCACCACAGATTAAGTACTGCGGTAGGCGTATCGTAGGCTACAACCCAGAATTGGAAGAAGGCCTATCTATTGTGTACCCTTTGGATATAGGATACACAGGGGCCTATGTGATGCCATACCTTAAATTACTTGCCTAATATCTAGGCCTATGTAGGCCATAGATTGAGACATATGCCTTATATAACTAATAATGGATTTCATTTATTTTTTCTAGATTGAAGATAATGGCAACTCCTTGGCTGGCCAACAGATCAGCCATTTTTTTACAGTTGAAGAGGTGGGCCTGGCACTTTGTCAAAATACTGTGACTAAACAAGATATAAAGCCAAAATCAAAGATCACAGTCAACCCACCAGCTTTGGCAAAAGAAGTGTCGTACTCTTCACCCCTGCCAGAGCTCAGCCCATTTTTGGCTCAACAAAACCAAATGAGAAAATATTCACTACACTTTGTGAACGAGTGTGGCCTTTTTTTAAGCTCCCTTACTAATGAGCGCCCTACCTGTAGGAACCACGAAAAATTTTCCCGGGCAATAGTAAATGCATATCCTGAGTTTCAGGACCATGCAACACTAAAATCAAATGTAAATATTTGCATACCATATCAAAGTAAGCACTTCCAATCTATGTAGGCCTATAAAAGTATATTTGCTTGTATATTTTATTTTGATTTTTTTGTAGTAATTTGTCAATCCAGGAAGCCAGCATGGAGCATGGACATTGTCACAAGTTACAAGGACTATTAAATATTGTTTTACTAACCCTTAGGCACACAATCCTCGATGCCTGTTTTAGCAGCTACTAGGGCGTAGGGTTTATGAAACTATTTTCAGAAATTAAGTAGAAAATAAAACTATTAGTTTTATACATTAGCCATATTAATTAAAACAAATTTTAAACCGAATGCCTCAGATTTTAGTATAAAATAAAACATTTTTGTTTTTCTAGATACATACTTGCAACATTGGAATTTTTTTCCTGATTACCTGTCCAAGTCCAACTATATTACTATTACAAAAAATGGTGTTTTGATTTTGATTTTTTTTTCGTAATCTTGAAATTAGCTCAAGAGACAACAGGTCATGCATAAATCATACTTGCAAATGTTTAAAATAAGTTTTTGTCTAAAACCCAAAAAAGCCCGAAAAAAACAGACAGGGAGGGTTTTTCGAAAAAGCTGGGTTTTTGCCAATCCAGCCTCAAAACCAAGGTATATCACATTGCATGTTACCAATTACGGGCAAACAATTATAGAAACTAGTAGTATAAGTAGTAGTAGTTATTGGGGTTTAAGGGCACACAACACTAAGGTTAAGTTCAACGACGATTCTTTATGACGCGAGTTTGTACATAACAGTGTGAGAAATATGGTACAGTTGAAGTGGAGGACGGGCCAGATGGGCATGTACCGAATTTTGATAACCAGGAGGTGGACAGTGATGTATTCTGGTCCGAAGAGGCCACAAAGTTTCTGATATTTTTATACCCTCAATTTAGACAGAAGGTAACCGACCAAAAAATAAAGTCAAGAAAATATGTGGGGTCCATTAGCACAAGAGCTGAATTCTGAAAAATATAATTTTACTGGTTCGTAATGACACACTCACACCACTCGAATCAGCATATAAGAAAGTTATTGATAACAAGAAGCAATCAGGTAGAGGAAGGAAAACTTGTTCTTTTTAAAAGTTTGTTTAGTGTGTTGATAAATTGATTATTCATTAATATCTGTAAAATTAATGTGACAAAGTATTGGGCTGTTTAATGTTGATTATTTAAATTTGAAGAGTATGTATAAGTCTTATACCTTTACATTTTGTTTCAGTCAACTCAACGAAGTGTTCCTGAAGCAGGCTAATGTGTTTCCCGACACAACAACATAACTCGCGGTTTGTTGTAAATGGTGTGAAATACAATAGCATGGACTACACCAGGGCAAAGAAAAACAATGATTCAGTCATTATGCTTGATGATGGTTCATTTACCAAGATTGCTGAAATTATAGTAAGTCGTGGTCCAACCAATGGAGAATGTTATTTGATTCTTTCTCCTTTCAGAGTGCCAACAAGTGTTATTTTTTTTATTATTATTATTATTATTATTATTATTATTATTATTATGATTGTGGAGGCCCAGCAAGAACAAAACTAATAGCGGACACAAAACACGTCCGCACGCGACGAGAACGACAGACCTACTGCGAGTGCGAGGCCGCTCTTGCCTCTCCACTGTGAGTACAGGTGGAGTCAGAAGGTGCGGGGCGGCGAGGTCAAATCGATGCTGCAGGATTGTATAACATAAGTCAAAATTAAGTTGAATATGAGCTTCAAGTGTATTGCTGTCCTGTTCCATATTTCTATTAACACTGACGTTTTAAGTAGTATCATAGAGGGAATGATTGTATGGCCAACCAAGGAAGACATTGTTCGTAACATGCCTGTATGTTTTGCAAAGTGCAAGGACACTCGGGTGGTGTTAGTTAGATTGCCCTGCAGAAGTCTCAGTTGAGAAACCCTAAATGCAGGTTGTGCACGCACTCACATTACAAGGGTACAAACACAGTCCTCCTGAGGGTCTCACACCTTTAGGAGCAAAGCATATGGGGGTCCCACATCTGATAAGAAAATATTTTTATAATCCGGTTTGATGGATAAACTACATCCATATATAGATGCAATCATGTTTGTACCACACACGGGTGATTTCCTTGGTGATATGACCGATGAGATACAAGAGTATGGTCAAGGGTCATTCATTGCCGAATTTGTAGTTAGTTAATTATTAGGGTTTACACAACACTAAGGTTATCAGTGCCCGTATTCTCTTATATAATGGCATGTTTTTTTAAATCCTATTGTACAGCTGTGTTGATTTCAGGTATTTAAAAACATTGGTTATGTTCTCAGATTCATCAGATAAAATTTCTTTTAAATTAGGTTTTAGTTTAAAATCATTCCTCTCGTCCATGTGTTGAGGACATTCTACTAAAATGTGCTTAACAGTTAAAATCTCACCACACTGCTCACAGGGTGGTGGGTCTTCACCTTTTAAAAGTTATCCTTGAGTGAGATGTGTGTCCAATGCGTAGACGGGTCAGAACAACCTCTTCGCGTCGAGAAGAGCGCCTTGAAGAGATCCAAGGTGTTACATCGCCTTTTATTTCGCGAAGCTTATTATTTTGCATGATATGCCATTCTTCGCACCACTTTTCTTTAAGTTTAAGTTTAAATAATGCTTTAAGATCAGGCGTTACGACTAATTGGCAATCAATTTGTTCTTTGTTACAAGCTTCTTTGGCACTTTGGTCGACGAGATCATTTCCTAAAATACCAGAATGGCCTGGCATCCAACAAAAAACTATTGATTTTTGTTTTGCACCAAGTTTGGACAGTTTAAGGTGTATTTTACTAACTAATGGGTGTGTAGTGTAAATTTGGCAAATAGCCTCTAGGGAACTTAAAGAATCCGTGCACACTAAGAATTTGGAGTCCTTGTTATCAAGGGCAAACAGGAGGCTTTGTAGAATTGCAAACAGTTCTGCATTGTAGACGCTGTATATGGAATGGAGTTTAAAACTGAAGTTGTTGCTCTCCGTTGTAAAGGCAGAGCCAACTGTATTGTTAGTTTTGGAACCGTCTGCAAAATATTTATGAAATCTTTGTAGTTGTATCGGATTTCGTTGAAAAGTGCTTGATATTGTGTGTTTGATGTGGTTGCCTTTTTATATTTTGTCAGCTGTGTTATGCAACATGGTTTATTAAGTGTCCAAGGTGGGATTGCCCCATTTGATTTGTAGAAAACAAGGGAAAGAGTTATGTTTAAGGCTTGCAGTAATTCCAGGGAGCGGATGCCCACTGGTCTTGAGGCCTTCATGTGAACTTCATACCGATTTTGAAACGGAGGGTCAAAAACTGCTTTATAGGCTGGGTTTGTAGGGGAACCTTTTAATGAGGCAATATAATTAAGCATTAGGTACTTTCTTCTAGAGGACAAAGATGGTTCTGCAGACTCACATAGAAGACTGGGAATAGGGCTCGTACGAAAAGCTCCTGTGGATAGTCTTATACCGGTGTGGTGAACTGTATCCAAAGTCTTAATATAAGAAGGCTAGCCGAATCATAAATAAAACTGGCAAAATCTAGCTTGGAGCGGATGAGGGAGCGATATAGATGTAACAATGGTAGTACGATCTGCTCCCCAATTAGTATTGCTTAGCACTCGTAGAATATTTAAAGCTTTTAAACACTTGGTTCGTAGCTGCTGGATATGGGGCTTCCACGATAATTTTTTATCAAATAACATTCCCAAAAATCGTGCAATTTCGGCAAATGGTAAGGCATGGCTTCCCATGTGCAGGTCGGGATTAAGGAATAATCCACGCCGAAGGCTAAATAGCACACATGTGGTTTTAGTGATTGAGAATTTATATCCAGTTTCAGCTGACCATCTCTCAAGGCGCTTTATGTTACGTTGTTTATGTTTATGTTGTGTGTTATGTGTTGTATAATTTGTAAGAGGCGGCCCTAAAAACTATGCATACAAGGTTCTGTGTGGTGGTAATGCTTCGTCAGTGAAAACTGTTTGTGAAGTTCGTGGCATCACTCACAGCTATGCAGCTAGTCCGGTTGTCAACATGGATGCTATGAAAGAAATGATTCTGAATGGTGCACCAGCTGTCACTGTACACAATCCCCACAAAATTGTACTTATACCTTTCTGCAACATTGCATCAAGAAAAGAGGATAAAACGTACAGGACTGTTGTCACAAAACGCCGGCTTGTAGATAACAATGATACTCTCCCCTATGGATACAAAGTTCGCCGCCTGAATTGATGGTGGAATATTGTTCTCTTCTTTTATGCACTTTGGCTAATCGAGACGAAGGGAGGGACAAGGGGTGGACAGGCCTGTTCTGGTCAGAACCAGCCACCAGAACCAATCATCACCAGTGCTAGAATCTATGTAGAACGGGCTGTTCAACGTATACAGATGTTGTTCAGGCAAAGTGTGCTGATTTGTGTTTTCCAAACTCAAAGAATTATTCTCAAGTGATGGTGCGGATTGGCGGTTTAATTAATGTTAAGGAATGGGTCGGACGAAACGTACTGAACCAGAATGAAATGTCGAATTTCCGTGTGATTTTCCATGCTCCTCACAGTGTTAGCATAACTAGCGTGGGGAGAGCGATTTGAGAAAAGTTGCAGAGAAATAAGTCGCATTGCGGGTTCTACCGTCTAGAAATCGCACACAAATGGGCGGGACCGCAGATGTGCAAAGACAGAATTACTCAAACTTTTAAAGCGGCATCTCTAAAAGCAGAAGCAATCGTGATCGACAACGCAGAAATGCTCCAGACTGCACAGATCACCCATCCTGTCGTCGAGATCCTCGAATCCATGTCAAATAAGACTCATGTACAAGTGATTTTATTGACCACTAATCTGAGCATGGTCCGATGTGATGTTAAGAGCATGTTTCCACAGGAACTAGAGTTCGGGCTACCGAATGCGGCGGAGAGGGTTCCAAATTCTAGAACTTCACACCGCGGACTGGGTGAGAAAACCCCCCATTGATACGTTAAGATATGTGGCAGACAAAAGCCCCAATTACACCGGTCGGACGATCCGACTCTTGACTGACACAACCCTGTCACATGTACGGGACAGAAACGCTTTCGAGACATAAGAAGCAGACTGGCTAAGGGCAATAGAGGACCTGCAGGCTTCAGAGGATCGTAACTACAAGAGAGACAACAGAAAAACTGAGACATTATGGGCTCCCCAAGTCCGAGAGATTATCATAAAGATCAAAGAAAAAGCGCGTCTGTCATCGGGTCTATCAAACAAGGGTAGACAGTATTATCATTCCAGAAGTGATAAAGAATGAAGATATATCAAGAAGCGAAATTTACTAAAAAGCTTCTGTCACCGTATTTTTCATCTCCATCTGTTTCTCTCTCTATCTCTAGACCATAAGTTGAATGAAAGATTAAACAGACCATTCTCTGATGACGGGGGGGGGGGGAGTCTTTTGCTGCACCCGAACAATCGGCTCCATTGGATGAGTCTTTTGCTGCATCCGAAGATTTGGCTCCATTGGATAAGTCTTTTGCAGCATCTGAACATTTGGCTTTATTGGATAAGTCTATTGCCGCATCCCAACAATTAGCTTCATTGGACGAGTCTATTGCTGCACCCGAACAATCGGAGCCATTGGATAAGTCTTTTGCTGCATCCGAAGATTTGGCTCCATTGTATGGTTATTGCCGCGTCCCAACAATTAGCTACATTAAGTAAGTCTTGCGCTGCATCCCAACAATGGGGTTTATTGGATAGGTCTAATGCCGCACCCCAACAATCGGTTCCATGGGATAAATCTTTTGCTGTATTCGAACAATGGGGTTTATTGGATGTCTTGCGCTACATCCGAACAATCGGCTTTATTGGATAAATCCTTCAGATGTTCGTTGGAATACCATGGTTGACTCATTAGAAGGATATCTTAAGAACTGGGCACTTTTGCTCAATATTTGCGAGTGTTATAGAGATATGATGGATGATGACATAAGGCATTAACTAAGCTTAATATCATTAACAAAAGATACTTGTTTCATTCGGCCATACAAGACGTAGGGGAAAGCATAGAAGCGTTTGGAAATAGGTTACGGAAACTTGTATCTACTTGTGCGTTTGTGTAATAGCGTATCAGTTTTTGGGCCACTGAAAGCTGTTTGGAAAGAACATGTTAAGCAGTGGAAATTCAACAATTATCCAAAGGACGTAACACGTGCATAGTGATAACTATTGTAAGCTGTGTTTCTTGAACGTGCCACACCAGAAATTGTGAGAAACGACACATCGAAGTGGGTCGAGGTACACGACACAAATGGATCTATGTCAGCAGCTACAGTGATCCTAATGCTAAGAGCAGTGTTTGCGACACACAGGTTGCCAGACATGTTAGTTTCGGACAATGGGACACAATTCGTGTCGCAAGATTTCGCAGATTTCTTAGCAAAAAACCTCATTAAACATGTTCGATCGGCACCCTATCATCCTGCCACAAACGGACAAGCTGAACGTTATGTACAAACTATGAAGCATCATCTCAAGAAGCAGCCACCGCAAGACTGGCAACAAAAATTTAGCAACATTTTACTGGTTTCTCACAACAACAACCCGAGTACGAATACGGGTAAAACTCCATCTGAGATGCTGATGGGCCGACGCGTTCGGACCATGAAGCAAGATGCATCCTGAATCAAAAAGCAAGAGGGAAGATCCAAATGACATAAACTGGGGATTTAGACCTGGAATATGGGAGGAAAGGGATAAGGAAGATGGCCAAGATATCATTATAAGGGGTAGGTCAATTGCTGTCAATTACGTAAATAGTCAAGGAGCAATGAATGAGGAAAGGGGGTGATATAGGGAAGTATGCAAGGAAACAGTGGGGGGATGGGCATGTGGGGCATAGTAGCAGTAGCAATGACATCAGAGGCATGGGTAAAAGTACTTATGCTGCTTACCTCAGGTGTGCCACAGGGGAGCATATTGGGACCATGTTGTTTGCAATCTTTATTAATGACATTGCGGACAAGATGGGTGCAAAAGTTAGATTGTTTGCTGATAATTGCGTAATCTACAGGATCGTTAGAAACCAGGGGGACACTAATCACTTGGCACATGACCTGACAATCCTTGGTGAATGGGTGAACGAAACCAAAATGAGTCTCAAAGTTGGTAAATGCAAATGGGTTAGAATGATGAGGAGGGTGTTTGCGAGAATGTGTGAAGGATTTGCAGGGAAACAAAAAATACTTGGAAGTATGGTTGCGAACAAGCTTAGCTGGGTAGATCATGTAAAAAAAGTATCCAGGAAAGGGTTTAGGTGCCTGAATTTCGTTATGCGTACAATAAAAGGGGCAAGTAGTGATCTAAAGGGCCATGCATATAAAACCTTAATGAGGCCGGTTTTTGAATACACAGGGGCAAAATGGGACCCGTACAGGAAAGGAGAAATTAATGAAATTGAGGCAGTACAGAAAAGAGCTGCGAGAAGGGTACTTAAGAAAAGGAAATTGTGGAAGGAGGAACTGATTAATGGGCAGTTAATAAGGACCTATGGATTGGATTGGATATTGCTTAACGTCTCATATTTATGCAACTTGGCTAATCAAGACGAAGGGAGGGACTAAAAAGATGACGCGGGGGGACAAGGGGTGGACAGGCCTGTGCTGGTCAGAACCAGCCACAAGCGTATGGGGAGGGCAGTGGTTCCCCCACGTCGTGGTCGTCCCTGTTTGTGTCATTATCCGTCCGTGTTGTCATTGTCGTCGCCGTCGGGGAGGCAGTCAAAGGGAAGGGGACCCCCCCGACGACGACCAGAATCTTTTCCAAAATCTGTGAGTACAATCGTGAGTCCAACTGTACTCATGCCTACTTCAGTTGAAGTGTAATTTAACAATTTCTTTTATAGCCTCATGTAGCCAGCAGAGGAGAGGGTAGGCCCACACAAAAGCAAGTCTGTTCCAAAATCAATCAACTCATAGCCTCGACCATTACACGTTCATTTTACAGGACAAGAAAAGTATTCTCATAGACTGAGCAACGAGAAACGGCAGTTGGAGTCTGCTCAGCACAATAGTAGGCCTATGGTATAATATTTGAGTTGATTTCTAACATATCAATCATATCAAACATATCAACCTACTATTAGTATTAGTAGTTTAAGGGCGCATTAACGGCAAAGATTATTCACGCCTCCAAGATATTTAATTGACTATGTATGTATGAACGTATGTATGTATGTATGTAACATTAAATACCCTGTGACATGTCCCTAGACATCCGTAGTCCCCGACAAGCAATACAGAAAAGGGAGTAAAAATAACTTTCAGTCTGAACAGAACAGACATCCTCGTAACGGTAACACACACAAAACAAAATACACTCAGAAGTAACAGTAAACAACTTTTTGTACTGTGGAGACCGAACAAGAACAGAACGAAGAGCGGAGACCAAACACGTCCGCCTGCGACAAGAACAGCTGACCGACTGCGAGACTGCCGCTGCGCAGTGTGTAGCCTGTGTAGATAGCAGTCAAAAGGTGCGGGGCGGCGAGGTCATATCGAAGTTGCAAGTCGAGTGCATGGAATTATTTAAAATCGAATGATGACACTAGCACATGATCTCCAAGATGTATAAAAATTGGTTGAGAGCTATATTTAAAAGTGAAGTGAGGTCCATCGCGACGATACATATTTACGCAGATATTACAATACCTATGGATTCTACTGTCATTGCAAACCAACTGTAACACTGAAGATTTCACCTCACTCACAGGTAGATAGTAGATTATAGCACAATTGAAAAAGTTAGCCAGAATCCATAGAAATAAAGCTTTTAATATAAGTTTTTTACGGTAAATAATATTAATTGACAAGAAACAATAGAAACTTGACAACAATCACCTACAATGCGTAGGCAGCAAAACAAAGCACTTGCAAAAGTAAAGATATCCCACGCAAACTAAAAACTTTAAAAAGCTCATCCATCAACGCGGCGGGACTTTAGCGTTTTCCTAGTAGTTATAAAATTCACAAACAGAATGCGTTGCAAGACATTCAAGGTCGTTATCGAGAAGTCAAAATTGTTTACAAGCAATATATATTTTCAATAAATCGACTTTCCACAGAATTCGAAAAATCTTGCAATGGTGGATTTTTTGCGCGTATTTTCTGGACACTTGAAACAATAAAGCTTTTTCAACTAATAATAGTTATGGTTCTACGTACAATCTACCGTACAAGCATAACCTCGGGTGGTTTATCCTTTCCACGTTAAAAAAAAGACCTCTTAGATTGTTGACACCTTGGCGAGGTTATGAGGCTTACTATGCATGTTAACTAACATCATAACTAGCATCAACTAACAGTCTACAATAACTAACTCCAAATATAACTAAATCCAACACAGTTGAGGGTCTTCATTTGTTATGATTTTTCCCCCTTTATTCAAGGATTTGCAGGTTGCCTAAAAGATACTACGTAAATAATATGAAATATTTCAATTGAGATAATTCATTTAAAATATTTCAAAGTGAAATATTTTAAGCCATTTGGTTTGAAATATTTTAAATAATTTCAAACTAAGTTTATATTTACAGATACGTAAATAATTTTTATATTAATGATAAATAATACAGGGTACATAAAGAAATAAGCCTGCCAGAGCTAGAGCTGATAGATGGCAGGCTGTACATTTTTTTATTTGAACCAGTACCAAGGATGGACAGTAACTATGTTTTAAGCTACTTTCTACTTTTAACAATAAATCCTTGCAAAAGCAACTTTTTAGCAACTTTTACCAACAAATCCTTGGAAGAGCATAATAAAGTCTGCCTATTTTATTATTTATGTATTTAATTTTGAGAAAAATAATAATTTAAAAAAAGTACGTGATTTTGAATAGTCCTGCACATTTTATCAAACCTCCAAAATGCATCAGGATTTCAAGTGTACCCTGCTAAAACAGGAATCTGTACCAGCTGAAATGTGCTTTATTGCGTCTAGTGCAGCAAGTTTACTGACTTTACTTGATTTTTTCAAACTGAGGCACCTTTAATACGTGAATTGTATGATTCTTTGCAAAAACTTGTCATCTCTTTTACCGGAAGGGTGTAAGCCTGAGACGATCATTGCAACCCGGAAAAAATATAGATAAAAATGAACTTTTTACAATTGATAATCTGCTCTCTTTAGAAAAGGTTGAGATTTGCGGTTATTACCTAAAAAAAACCACCGAGATAAAGATTGCCTATCATTTCTATTGCAGGCGCAGAAGCATTACATTGCGGCATGTAGCCATCTAATGAAAAAGTGTCCAATTAAGCCCAACATGTTACTGAAGCATTTCAGGTATTTATGGCAAAATGGCAAATACAAAAGTTCCTGTATGTACAGTGTGGCTTAACTTTGTACTGCCTTACCCTTGGAAGGAGTGACAACAATTGGCATTAAGGCTATTTGACCGCGTTTTTGTATTTTCCAAAATATGTTACCCAGTCAAAATATAGTGAATGGCTTTGAAACCTGGCTCTTTTAGAAAAACATTTCTTTTCTTTTCAAATTTTCGGATCTGAAATAAATTGGTCCCCTACAATGAACAAATAAATAACTTGGAAGTATTCGCGGGTGTTCGCACTGTCCATACCACTGATTGCTATATTTCCTATTAAAAATATCGATCTTTGGTTGGTTATCGCTCACTCGTCGATTGCGTCGGGGCCTGCAGGGTTGGCTTGGTCGCTTTGATTTAAAGTCCCCCACTGAAAATCAGTTATATAACTGAGTGGGCAGACTCTAAATAAAATGTATTTATTTATTTATGATTTTTATGAAGATTATATTTCAAATCCTTAAATTTTGTGTGTGACATATGAATACATCATTGCCTATATTTGTAAAGATGAATTAAAAATTAAAATTACAAAATAAAAATCTGAACTAGGGAACCAGCAATGCCTGCACATGTACATAGTTAACAGTGTACGCGAGAGATAGCGCTAGTGCTGCCCAGTTACTTCACTTTGCCGTTCAAAGGTAGCGCTCTCGACATGAAATTTAGTGAGTGGGTCGATAACATTGAGTTTCTTCTCTTCCTGCTTTATGTGTCTATGGACTGCGAGGCGAGAATTTGCTGCGAGTGAAAGTGGGTTAAAGTGTAGTTAAAAGGTGCGGGGCGGCGAGGTCATATCGATGCTGCACGTCAAGTACATGGAAGTCTTCCAAAATCGCATTTAACAGTAGCTTCTGAGCTCCATGAGGAAGAGTTTTTTGTTGTAGTGTAATATTTGTGTAAGTGTAACGAGGTTCATCGTGACGATACAACATATTCACAGATATTGCCTTAAGCATGGATTTTAGTGTTAGATGAAGCTTCTGTAACACGTCGCATTTCATTTCCCACACATTTGTTTCGAGACCAGAGATGAAGATAAAACGACATGGGAAAGCTCAATGTTATCCCTCACAGAACAGAACCGAACACGTTTCTAGCATCAACCCCTCGGTCTGTATAGAGCACAGCACTGACATAACGAACACTTCCCTGACAAGCAGTGCGGAGCACAGAGTGAACAATCCGTTCCATCTGGACAGAACAGCAACCTCCAAGGTTAACACACATTAAACAGAACGATGCGAGGACCAAACAGCCAAGACTTGCTCTAACAACTTATTCAGCATTAACAGAAGCAAACTCCTTGTATTGTGGAGACACAGCAAGAACAGACCGAAAAGCAGAGACAACACATCCGTCTGCGACATGAACAGCAGACAGACTGCGAGGCGAAAAATACTTCATGACAGAAGTTGCATTAGAGTTAACATGTGTATACCGGCTAGCATTTTGGTATGAGTTCGAATTTGGAGCTCGGATCATGAAGTAAGCAAACCACGATGCCAGGACATTTGAGTCAAGACTTTTATACAAACAACACATTCAGCAGCAACAGAAGCTATAGCTGCTTGTACTGTGGAGGCCTAACAAGAACAGAGCCAAGACAAAACACGTCCACTTGAGACAAGAACAACAGACCGACTGCGAGGCGAGAGCGAGACTGTGCTGGGAGTGATTGTGGGTGAGAGTGCAGTTAAAAGGTGCGGGGCGGCGAGGTCATATCGATGCTGCACGTCAAGTGCATGGAAGTCTTCCGAAATCGCATTTACCAGCTTTTGAGCTCCAAGAGGTAGAATTTATTGGAGTATAGTGATATTTGTATAAGTGTAACGAGGTTCATCGTAACGATACAACATATTCATAGTCACAGATATTGCCTATAGCAAGGATTTTACTGATATTATGGATGAAGCTTCTGTAACACGTAGCATTGAATGTCCCACATATTTGTTTCAAGACCAGAGATAAAGATAGAACGAAATTAGGGACCAGCTATAACACGGCGCATGTCACGTCACAAACAACATCTGCAGGTAAATAGTAGATTGTAGTACGCAAGGATATATTGGCCCCAGAGTTCAATCGACAATGACTAGCAGAGGTTGATAGATTCAAGGTATTGCAATTTCCCCTTTTTTTTTATGTTTCATTGGATAAAAACCCGGTGGTTTGACTGGGCTGGGGAAAGTCGTAACAATCCTGCTTCAGTAAAAAAAAAAAGAGATTTGGATGTCATCACTCGGGATGTGAGGAAGCACAACACTGAGTTAACGAGCACTTCCCGGACAAGCAGGCCAGATTAATGAGGGAACAAACTATGTAAAGTACGTTACTACCCTACTGACAGACAATACCACATACCGGTACGTGCAAAAAAATGTGCACAAATTATAACGTCAATAACACACTTAGTAACACTAACTTACATTATTAGTAAATTAATGCTTCAAACAATGAGTAATTTGCAACACCTACACAGGGAATTTGGTATAACAAAAACCCAAGCACAGAAACCGGACACCTCCTTTTTTTTTGGATTTTGCTTAACGTCTCATATTTGTGCAACTAGGCTAATCGAGACGAAGAGAGGGACGTAAGGGATGACGCGGGGGGACAAGGGGTGGACAGGCCTGTGCTGGTCAGAACCAGCCACAAGCATATGGGGAGGGCAAAGGTTCCCCCACGTCATGGTCGTCTCCGTCTGTGTCATCCGTCCGTGTTGTCATTGTCGTCGCCGTCGGGGAGGTAGTCAAAGGGAAGGGGAAAGTTCCCCGACGACGACCCAGAGCTCGCACATTAGTTTCAGGGAGATAAACTCCCCTAATCACGGGCCAAACCACGAGAAGGTAGCGAGTTGGAATTTGTTGGCCCTACCAACTCGCTACCTTCTCGTGGTTTGGCCTGTGATTAGGGGAGTTTATCTCCCTGAAACTAATGTGCGAGCTCTGGGTCGTCGTCGGGGAACTTTCCCCTTCCCTTTGACTACCTCCCCGACGGCGACGACAATGACAACACGGACGGATGACACAGACGGAGACTAGATAGCTAGGTAGATACAGGGTAACTCATCGCGATGAAATGTTATGTTACAAAACAGACACTTGTGTGGCTCTTTACGTCCACAGTCATGTGCCGTGTGATGTGTTTAATGACGATTGTTCTTGTAGCTACTACAACGTTGCAGAAATATCTTGTATCTCTCAACCAGTCGGACCGCTAACAAAGGTCCAGCAACAACAAGTCATCTAATGGAGACAAGTCAACCCAGGCAGACACGAAGCCAGACTACTAGGGACGCCAGAACAACAAGCGAACAGGGCCGGATGGTTCATGACCTCTAAGCACTTAAATGTATCATATTTCTAAATTCTTTCTATTTATTTTTGTTGGCCTGCTTTTGTTATTTTCTTTTTGTTGGTGTGTTTGCTTTTGTTATTGTTTCTAATTTAATTTTGTAATAATATTAAATCTCTTGATAAAGGAATTCCAATTGAGTTCCGAAACGTTGAGAAGTAATTAAACAAGGAGTGGCATATACTGTGAAAACATTTATTTCTAAAATAAGTAAACATTAAATATATATCGAGCGAATTCACTCGACAACGTCCAACTAGGACTGCAATTTTAACAAGGTACGAGGTTTTACCGTTAACCGAAAATGGCGTCTACGTCACGTAAACGAATGCGACAAGACGATATTCGTGATTGTTTAGACGATTCCGATGACGATATATCTTATAACGAAAGTGGTTTAGAAAGTATAAATAGTAGTGATGATAATAATTCTGATCGTGATATCGTGAGTGGTAGTGAAGAGGAGTTATCAGGCTCAGGATTGGATTGGATATTGCTTTACGTCTCATATTTACGCAACTTGGCTAATCGAGACGAAGGGAGGGACGTAAGGGATGACGCGGGGGGACAAGGGGTGGACAGGCCTGTGCTGGTCAGAACCAGCCACAAGCATATGGGGAGGGCAGGGGTTCCCCCACGTCGTGGTCGTCTCCGTCTGTGTCATCATCCGTCCTTGTTGTCTTTGTCGTCGCCGTCGGGGAGGTAGTCAAAGGGAAGGGGTTCCCCGACGACGACCCAGAGCTCGCACATTAGTTTCAGGGAGATTAACTCCCCTAATCACGGGCCATACCACGAGAAGGTTGCGAGTTGGAATTTGATCAGAAGATGACGCAAGTGATGGTGGAGCTGGCGATGCTGGGCCGGATAATGACGGGTGGAGTAAATGGAAAGCAAATGATGACGATTTTCCGAAAATTCCCTTTTCTGTACAAAACCCTGGCTTTCAGGTGCCTTTTCCTAGGCCTGTTAGTGAATTGGACTTTTTTCAACTGTTTTTCACTGACGAATTGTTGCAAGAAATAACAACGGAAACCAACAGGTTTGCAGCAATAAAAATTCAGAAGGAGACACCTCTTCGAAAACGCTCTATGTGGGTAAGTTGGGTTGATGTTACCTTACAAGAAATGAAAGCCTATTTTGGTGTTACCCTGAACATGGCAATGCATGAGAAGCCCAACTTACAGGCATACTTCTCCGAGGAATGGGCTACTAGACAACCCTTTTCCAAGGAGGTTTTCTCTAGGGACCGGTTCCTACAAATTTTCTGGGCCTTTCATGTGTGCCCTCCTCCCACAGAGCCCAGGCCTGCTGGTGTACAGCCCAGGGGACAAAAAGTTAAAAATGTTGTTGACTACATAAATGTAAAATGTAGGCAAAACTTTATACCGGGCCAAAAAATTGCACTGGACGAGAGCACCGTAGGCTTCAAAGGGCGGGTTATATTTAAAATGTATAAACCACAAAAACCAACTAAATGGGGCCTACGTGTGTACGTACTGGCCGATTCTGAAACAGGGTACGTCAGTGCGCTGGTGCCATACTATGGATCCTGCACTACGCTACAACTGGTACGGCCTGATTTGCCTTTTACCGCCAGGATTGTGTTGGAATTATGCCAAACGTTACTTGAAACGACAAATGGAACGGGGTTTCATTTGTACACCGATAGGTTTTATACTGGATACGAGTTGGCCATTGAACTTCTCAAATTGGGTATTCACACCACAGGAACCATTATGGCCAACCGTAAAGGGTTGCCAAAAGAAATAAAAAAAAACAAGAAACTCAAGTTGGCTAAACATAGCGTTGTTAGCTATCGCAAAGATGACAAGGTAAGCATACTCGGCTGGAAGGATAAGCGTAATGTATTTATGCTTAGCACATACCATAATCCAGAAACAGAAGCCATCACCCGCAAAGTTTGTCGTGGGGTGGAGTGGAAGAAATATTTCAGAAACCTTTAGCGATTGTCGACTACACGCGTAACATGGGAGCTGTCGATCGTGCCGATCACTATTGCGCGAGCCACGGCTTTACGCGGAAGTCGCTAAAGTGGTGGCGAAAAATGTTTTTCTGGCTCTTTGAAGTTTCTGTAGTGAACAGCTTCATTCTGTTCAACATTCAACAAGAGCACAATGGCCTGGAACCAGTCAGCCATTTGACATTCAGGAAAGCGCTAGTTGTACAAATGGTCAGTGACGTTCGCAACATAAATGGTGGAAGAAGAGGGCGACCATCTTCCGGCGACAAGGAAGAGCGCCTCAACAAGCAGCCACACTTCATAGTCTGTAACTGAAAAAAAAGTTCCAAAGACTGTGCTGTCTGCAGTGACAGGAAGGTGAAGGGAGGGCGTCGAGAGACAAACTTTTTCTGCGAAACGTGCACCCGGAAACCAGGACTGCATCCTGGAGCATGCTTCAAAAGATACCATACAGAAAAAACCTACCGATAAAAACACTACCAATACACCCAGAAAGTGCCAAAAATAAACTATAATAGTTGTAAGGTAATAAAATGCATAAAAATACACTATTTAAGTGATTCAAAGTGTAATACTGAATTTTCCCCTATTTTTTGCTAAAATAAATACGAGCTGAGGAGTGCTACCTCAGGAAAAAAAAATCGAGTGGAAAGGGCTTATATAACAGAAACATATTCTCTCTGGTGTGGGACATAAGCTCACTATTGGTCATTACGTTACAATTTCTGGACAATAGTGAAGTCAGAATAAGAAAATAAAAATTAAATAAAATGGAAAATACAAATTAATTGGATGAACTCTGAAAATCGGAACATTTTGACATCCCGACAACTATTTTTGGGACAGCGGGATAGGTCACAGAATAACGGGATGATCCCGGTAAAATCGGGTCGTCTGTTCACCCTATCTGATCTGAGGTGACTCTTTAAGAAGATAAAATAGACTATTTTACTAACTTCACAAATTATTCTATTATAAGCCGTTATCAAGTTACGGCAATTACTGGAACTAAACAGTAGGGCAATTAGCTTTAAGTTGTTCATTTTAGTTACTTACGTTTTCATGACAATATATTTTACTTTGCATCTCATGCCATGTAGGGCCTACTCACATGGCACTACATTACCCAGGTGCTATATAATGTCATATTTGCATTCACATCTCACATTACATTAATACTTATATATTTTCGCTGTTAAAGCGCCCTAAAACTAATAATACGTAATAATAATAATATAACCACACTCTTGTATTCAACAAAGTAGACAAGTAGCATCATAAGCATTTTCTCATGTTTAACATTAAACTCTAGATATTATCAGAAGCCAAGTTTATGACTGTTATTGTGTATTTTCCTAGCAAAATCTCTCATTATTGACATTACCATGTCATACCCAAAATTACCCTTGCCATAAAATCCAAAATAGGCCCACACCATTTATGCTTGCCTTATATTATAGTTCTAGCTAGTGATTTGTTCTATGGAAAAAAAAATCAGAATTTTTGGAGTAAGTTTCTCATCCAAATTTATCCATTTCAAATTCTCCCTTGTTTTGATAATTAGCCACATATCTATTTATATTTTACATTTATTTTTCAAGTGGCGTGATAGTTTATTGATATGTGGCTGCAAAGGGGTTATTTAAAAGGCTTAAAAAATGGTTTTATTCCTTAAAATGAAAAAAGTTAATGCAAGAAATGCCCAAGTGCGGTAGTAAAGTAAACAAAATTTCCAGATTTTTTCCAGGAAAAGTAGTCAAAAAAATAAAAATCCTAAAATTATATTGTTAGGTATTTTAAGTAGTGTGTGTGCAATTTTGTATGCTTTTAAATAAAAAATTTGCTGCGTTGTCTAGTTTAATCTATTTATCTCATAATGTGGTCTTTGTCACTTGGTCAGTTATTGACTTGGCACATTATTTCATTTTAGATTAATTGTAAATTTGAATTTCAAATTGTTACATGAAACGCAAATGAACGGCTATTATACAGTCGTCAACCTGACTTGTGGAAATTATATGTTTGGCTTCTTTGTAGTCATATTAGAGTAACCTGACTAATTTTTATGTCTTTTTCACGACTGGCGTCCTCGATTGTGAGATGTACTGGAGCTTTTAATCCCCATTAGCTTCACCGCATTGTTTATGAATTAATTAACCATTGCCTTACGGATTACACAGTTAAATTCACTGCAGGGCGCTTGGTGGTCAGTGATTGAAGTATAACCTTACTCAATTGTCCTTTATCTGGGATGATTTTTCAGCTACAAGAAGGTCTATAGACAAGTTACCTTGAAGTCAATGAGCTCGGCTATGAAAAAGGCGCGAAGACGAAATCAGCCACCTATAACTCACTGTCCAGCACAATATGGAGAATTGGTGCAACAGTTCCCGCAGTGCAACCAGGACAGTGACGGCAACACGTTTCATACTGCGACTTTGAGCGGTCGAGATTCGACCAGAGTAGTGTTTGTTAACAAGGCACTAGCGGACGTAATGTTTGACGGCAGGGGTGTCCACCTGCACATGGACGGGACATTCAAATCTGAACCGTCCTTGCTCAGACAATGGTAACAAAACAATGGTAAGGTTTTGGGTGGAAATGGTCGGCTATCCCATAGCGAAACCAATAGCTTACAAAACTACTATGGTGATTCAATCCGCAGAAATGCTAACGATTTAGAAGGAATGAAAACATAGGTCTGGGCAATCTACTTACCACAGCATTGCTTGTGTCTCAAAAGAGAGGTGTAAAAACAACCAGATTTTGGTCAACGGCACATCTATGCCCATAAACATTTTCTTCCAGCAGCTGTTATAGAGGATATAAAACCAATATTCCAGGACCTTGCAAATGAGATACTCCTAAAAAAATGTTTGCATAACCAGACACACAACCGCAATGAATGTGTCAATAGTGTGAATTGGACGCAATTGCCCAAAACGGTGTTTGTAGGAGCTAGCTTACTATGGGAGGATGGAAAAAGAAAATTTGGAAGATTCCAATACAATTGACATGGGCACTGATAACTCTACTGTTGAGTGCCCTAAAACAACATTAACTAACTAACTAACATTACAATGTAGGCCTTGTGGACGTTGAATAAACTAGCAAGAAGGCAAGAAAAGAGATTCTCGGTGCTCAAAGAGAACTGGTGGACGGAAAAGAGGCTGGGAAGAAAGTAACTATTTCGAGTATTGGGGACCTGCTTCCTATTGGCCATGCAATAACACTTCCTCTGAGTCCACCTGGTCCGTCACCAGCTCATGTGTCCCTTGCGGGACTAGACAACAATATCCTAGGGATAGGAAATTTAGATTCTGAAATATTTGAAATTCCACCTGAACCTTTAAAAAATAATTCATCCGAGGCGCTGAACGAGCAAGATGAACCTGCACCGCCGCCTTCAAACCCTTTCATTTGTGTAACTCTCATGAATAACGGTAAGTTGTCAAAAAAATACGTCATTTGTGCTTGAGGTGTAAAAACTAATTATTCTAACGTCTATAACCTAGAAATATGGCCTTATATAGAAGTGTTGTTGTTTTCCTGTGCCCGTATCTACTTAATAATGTCATCTTGTATCCAGCCGTCCAGTGGAGACGTACCACCCTTTCGTTACTCTCTATGCGCACTGGCATTTCTTCAATCCATTCCTTTAATCTAGCACATGAAAGCAGGTGCCATCTGTCCTGTACTCCCGTCATCAATTAGCATAGGCCTACATCCGATCAAAAATTTTCAAAGCTATGGAGATTGTAGCGGACCCCGTCTCCCTACCCCCTGGCACGTGTCTAGGGGAAATAACTGCTTGCTTGATGATCTACAAATCAGTAATGAGGGCAATGGAGAGGAGACTACTAACAGAATCTTGTTCTCCTTGCTTCCAGGGTGTATGTGTAAAGGGTGTGTGGGAATGAGATACTTGCGTACCAAAGCAGTCCCCTGTGTGAGTGTGTGTGAGAGTGTCAGAGGATGAGATACTTGCGTACCAAAGCAGTCCCCTGTGTGAGTGTGTGTGAGAGTGTCAGAGGATGAGATACTTGCGTACCAAAGCAGTCCTCTGTGTGAGTGTGTGTGTGTGATGTAGCTGCTAGCAACGAGAACGAATACGAAAAAAGGATACCGAGGAAAAACACTTGAAAACTTGGCACTGAATTTAAACACTTTTTAAATATGAGATAAAACACTTTCGAATTTAACACTTTGAAAACACTGAAAATTATCAACCCGAAAAATAAAAGCTGGCAATATGTACCTTATCCTATGCTAACTGTCTATGTGAAAGACCAAGTCCCTATGTGGGCTCTCTGTGACCTCGAACTATTTAACACTGAGCTCGAAAAAACAACTCGTACTGGTGACCACCCTGGGCTACTGTGAAGTGTACACTCGTCCGTGTCTTTCACTGCCTGCCCCTGTAGGATGTCCTGCTACCATCGAGGAGCGGGAGCTCCGATAGTGCTGGATGAGAGTCCTTAGTACGAGTCGAGACTGTGACTGAAAGTCTGGGTTCCCCGGGTACCCCTTGGCCCTCGCTGGCAGCGGCGAGGAGAGCACGAGCGCCGCTGCCATGGCGAGACCAGTAGAGCAAGACGACTTCTTCAGGTGGGAGCACCGGAGAACTGTGTCCTCCGAGGCTGTGCGCGTCTATTTTATAACACTAGCCCCCCTCAAGCAGGAGGGGTGGAAAAAGAGGGGGTAGTGCACGCATGCGCACTACTAGTTCGTGAAGCGAGCGCTGTTGGGAGGGATGAGTTTTACCTCCCGCTCCGATAAGGGGAGTGGGGGAAAGGCGCATGCGTGCTACCCTCTCGTGAGCGAACGCCCTCAGCTAGAGATGGGATTTAGTGTGGTGACACTGATGTGGATATTTTAGTTCCATATTGCCAACTGTACAAAATAATATACCAACACATACAACTTAAAATGACATACCTTTCAGTTTGCTTTCTCAAACACCCTTGTCTTTCTTGTCCTTGAGGTGTCTCCCATTAATTAATTATACATTTTACACTTACAAACTAAATAGAATGTATCTACAATAAACACACAAAACTTCTAGAGGAGACAGCACATCAGGTGTGTATAGTGCTGCCACCTGTAGGGACCTTGGTGAGGCGTGAGCGCCTTATTCAAACACGGTGGCGCAAGGGCTGGGTTGTTACAAGATGCTTTGCCAGCAGGTCATGCCCCATTCCGATCGGAACTGATGTTGTTACCTTCCTCAAGTATGTTCCATTTCCCTTGTTGTTTGCGTAGGTAGCCTAGCTTTTAATTCTTGACTCCTGCCACCATAACTTTACTTTGCTGATGTGTGCTGATTTGAGATTTTATTTTATTACACAATACCACACAAATGTTACACAGTTTGTTGTTTCTTGATTCCATCTTTGTTAGAAGTCTGCTTTTTCATTCTCGATGATACCACAGTAAGGGGGAACCCATTGCAAAACAACTGTGATTCCTGTCTTCATTAATTTTAGGATCTTGAGTTTATAGATTTTAATCTTGTTGTCTGCCTCCAATTTTTGTCAGTTTTGCCTCTATAGCTGCCTTAGGCCCGGTTTTTCAATCGTGGCATAAATCCTTGATTAACTGACCATTGATTAAAACAACCGGAGATTTTAAACAGTGATTAGCCATGTTGTGTTTTTCAATCGACATTTCATCCATGGTTAATAAATCGGTGTTTAGTGCATTGACTATACGTTGCTATAGAAAAAATGCAACTATAGAAGGCTACGCTATACTCTACAAGGCGGTGAATGAAATTGAAATGTCAGGAAAATCTAACCTAGAAAGCAGGCCTACTACTGTCAAATACGTCAAATACGTGTGGGAACTCTAGGCACCACTCACCAGCAAAGTTTATTCAAATGAATACGTTAAAAAAACGCCCTAGGCATACACTTTTAGATTGATTTTCTAGTTCAAGCTTGCTTAGATTTTGTATTATGGGTTTTGTATGGGTCGCCTAGGCCTAGGCCTAACCAGCGTTATTTGGCCTTTGCTCAGCGTACGTACGTACGCAGGCCATGCGCAGGCCTAGCCTAGCCTAGATAAGATTATTTATTCACGATTTGATCTGTACATTATAAAAGGCCTATCCCTAGGGATTTGTTAAGAAGGCCCTCGGCCTAGGCCCCGCCCTAGGCCTAGCCTAGCCTAGGGACTGCCGTTGGGCATCTTTATGGCAGTGTGTACGAAAGTTAGGTTATGTATAATGTCAAGCCATGTGTCAATATTGTAAAGCAGGCCTTCTGTCACGTCAAGCTCGTCAAGCTCAGCAATTTAAATTGACATGGAAAGTAAACGTTAGCGAAGTGTAGGGTTTACTACATCGGACTCTATTTTATTAGTTGATTTAGTTTTAAAATACAAAAAAGTCCTCGAAAATAAGAAAACTGATGCTGTGACTAGTAAAGAAAAGGAGAAGGTTTGGTGCATATTGGCTGACGAATTTAATGCGAGTGTTTTTGCCTCGCCTAGAAGTGCTTCCACTCTCAAAACTAAATTTGAGAATCTTAAGAGAATATGTAGAAAGATCCTGTCGATGGAGAAAGCCGAGTTCTTTAAAACTGGAGGTGGACTAGTTGATGTTGTACCCAAGCCAAAAGTGGAGGTAGATGTAATGTTTGCGGGGACAGTAAATGGAACACTTTTTCCCCCATATGTAGTATACAAGGCAAAGAACATGTGGGTTTCCTGGGCAGAGGGAGGCCCGCCTGGAGCTCGATATAATGCCAGTAAGAGCGGATGGTTTGACCTGCATTTTTTTGAGGACTGGTTTATGAACATTGTGGTGCCTTTTTTTTTAAAAGAAGACTCAGATAGTCTGGCTGTGAAAGTCGTCATTAAAGACAATTTGTCCTCGGAGTCCTCGCACTTTTCGCCGAGGGTGCTTGAAGCTTGTGCAAAACATAATATTTTGTTCAAATGCGTTCCGCCGAACTCAACGCATCTTTGCCAACCGTTAGACGTTTCTCTGTATGGACCAATGAAACGGTACTGGCGTAACGTTTTAATGGCCTGGAAGACGAATCGAGCGGCGACTAGGGCAGTCATGACTAAATATGTATTTCCACGACTTTTGGCGAAGCTCCTCGAAAATATGAAACCAAACTTGCGCAACACTATTGTTTCGGATTTTAAAAAATGTGGAATATATCCGCTGGATAAGAGCCAAGTTGTTAACATGTTGCCGTCAATTTGAGGGACTCCAACTACCACAATTCTTCCTGAAACTCCATCACCCAGTTCTGCCAGCACAAGCAGTAGATCGTCACAAACTTCCGAAACGGAAACTACAATTTTGGAGTGTGTCCTCGAAATTTTGACAAAGCTGCGATATGAAATAGACGAATCTAAGAACAGAACGAAGAGCAAACACAAAACACGTCCGCCTGCGACAAGAACGACAGACCGACTGCGAGGCCGGGCTCTCCAGTCTCCACTGTACGAGTGCAGGTGGAAGTCAAAAGGTGCGGGGCGGCGAGGTCATATCGATACAGCACGTTAAATGCATTGAAATTTGTAAAAATCGCGTCGAAGACAGTACAATATGAGTTCCGAGAAGTGTAATTCATTGATTGTGGATGATATTTCTATGTGTAGCGAGTTTCATAGTGACGATAGTATATTGTCGCGTATCCTTCCAACACCCATCCTGTTAAGGGATATTCAGAGAGAGAAAAGACTCGATAATAATGGAGGAGCATCAGTGTTCTCTCCGACTCGGACCAGGCAAGAGCTATTTCAATATGGATACCAGCCAAAAACGTAACGATGTTGAATCTTCAAACAATCAAGAAGAGGAGGAGGACTCTGTAAGCATAGATTCGATGTCAACAGTAAGACGTTCAACAGGAAATGTGAGTAGAAAAAGTGTTTTTATAATTTTCATGTTAATTTGAAAAGTGTTCAATTATTTAGTCGTGATAATTATCTCTGTTTAATCATTCACAGTCAAACGACGACGAGAGCATTTCCAGCCAAGAGGACATATCGGACATGGACCTGGATGATTTTGACTTTGAAAATAATGAAGATTTTGAATATGCTGAAGAAGATGAGCATGAAGAAGTAGAAGAAATTGACGATAATCCACTGAGGGACTTCCAAGTTTTAATATACATAGGCCTACATGTGGTATTTTATTTTCCTGTTATTGAGAAGTGATGTGACATATTATTATGAGTGTTGGTGATCGCTTATGCGTTTATGGCGAGCATAATTATGCAATAGTTTTACCGCGAGTGTTAATTAGCCCAGCAGGTGTTGGCGTGTTGTGACTACGAGCTCAAAACCCCGAATAGGCCTATATTCTTCACGTTACGGGTTTCTACAAATTGCATAATATTATGCTGGATCATTAAGGTAAGAGCTACTTTTAAAAGCCTAGTGACTAGTGAGGGTGTAGACCTAGGGCCTAATGATTCTACTTTAGATATTTGGTGCTGGAATGTAATAAAATAGTACACAATGAGTTGTTCTTGACTTATTTCATCAATGGTGGGTAACACTAAAGAAATTAAGGTCTATGTGTTAAGTATACTTCAGAGGAAAGATATAAACGGCTGGTGCATCGAGAAAATGAACCGAAGACTCAAAATAGCATGTGACAGTAAAGGGACAGAGTACGTTGACCTAGGAAGTAGTAAAGACATGGTAAGGGATAGAATACACCTATCCAAGGAGGGTAATTATAAATTAGGTGAAATAATAAAGGGGCTGGTAAGGCGCTGGCAAATGGTCCAGGAGAAAGGAAGGGTTTCAAATGAGATGGGAGGATGGGGCACATAGGGGACAAGGGAATAATGAACAGAGGTGGGAAGGGTAACTAAGAGAGGGGAAGGGAATGATAAAAGAAGAGGACTTGGGCCTGCAGGTATTGGTATTGTAGTAAATGCAGAACTGACAATGTCATAGAAAATCAGGGCAAGGGAACTATAAGACTACTTCTTATCAATACCAGAAGAATTATTAATAAACTAACACAATTCTGGACAATGGCTGAAATAAATGGTGCAGACGTGGTAGTAGCCACTCAGACATGGCTTGATGAAAGCGTGCTCGATAGTGAGCTGGGGCATAAGGGATATAACCTGTTTAGGAGATACAGAAACAGACATGGTGGGGGAATACTTATTGCATGTAAAGAGGATTTACAAGGCAGAATCGCCTGGACAGAAGTAAAGTGCGAGATGATGGCTATCATGATTAATAGTAGAGACAAACAAAATTGAAAAAACCACAAAGCCAACCAGTTGTGAAATAAAGTCAATGATTCAAATTATTGCTGGCAAGGTATGGGGGATAAGTCGGTATCTCGGCAACGCAGTGACTATGCGAGTTGGTGAAGAATTGATGAAAAGTCACCCCGAAACCTTCCTTGATCTTGACGACATTAAGACTTCGATTGGCAACGGTTGTTTATCTACTGCAAAAAACTTAGAACCAGAATAAACAACGTAAACAGACCCGTACCAACCATGGGCAATAGGGAGGGCATTGAAATAAACCCTGATGAACCCCAAAGAACTCCATAGCGGAGAAGGCTCAATGCCAAAATAGACATGTACGGTTGCGTGAGCTTCCTCCCACTTGAGGTCCTAAGTGTGAAACAAGAGATTCCCTCAACGAATAAAACTGTGGCTTCAAAAGGAATTTAAGAACATGGAGGCAACTTACATCTTCCAGCGTGAGCTCGTTGCCAACAAGGAGAAAGTAACATTTATTCGGTCGGAATTTCCCTTCCTGTTTGAGGTAAGAATCATTCTACTAAATAGATTTTAAAAGCTTATTGCAAATATACTGCATCAATTAAAATAACATGGTTAGGTAGTACCTTGCAGGATTCAATTCCTAGTATTACTTACGTTGAGAAGCAAAGACACTCTTCCCAAACGCCCATCGGGTGCACAAATTTAATCTGAAAAAAATCTTCACCAACACCAAACTGTACCCGCTGAAAGAGAGAAAGATTTTAAAACCAGTTATCGACCGAAATTGTAAAGGGTGCTAGACAGGAAATACAACACAATGAAGGCAGGAGCGTGGTTGTGCTAATAAAGGGATATCTTATACGGCCCTCATAATTATTTTTTACTTCAATTCATATATTAAATTTTTCCGCCCCAACCTGGATTCGAAAGACGGGTCTCGCGCATTCCCAGGCAGGCGTCTTAACCACTAGACCATCAGGACGGGTACATTTTAATCTCTGAATTGTAGTTGCATTATACATCTGAATGGATGGAACACTCAAACATAGTCCTCCGTACCATCTTTCATCTAATGGTCGTGGCTGAACGCAGTGTTCAATCGGTGAAGCATGTTTGGTAAAATATCACATGGATGCAGGTAGGCTAGACAAGGATAGAAATTTTCCCCTACAGCATAGAATTGACAACTTTCTGATTCATTGAAGGAATACACCTCCAACATTTACTCGGTGAACACCTGCAGAACTCATGATTAAAGGCAAGCAGCGCACTAAACTAGATTTACTGAAACCAAATCTTTGGTGTCAGCTTCAAAGTCCACCCAAATTTCTTATGCCACTTATGGGATCAGGAAGAGGTCAAGAATTCCCGAGTGTTTTTGGGAATTCATGTGGCCAGACAAGTGATGGTGAAATGTGTTGGTGCTCTGGCTAAATATATCAAGCGGAAACTAGGGGAGGCGAAATAGAGAGTTGGAAATTGAACCAATTTAGTGATGGTGGATGGAAGAGAAAGGTTGCATATGTAGATATTTTGCGAAATACTGTGTTGACTAAGAAAAACAACATGGAAAAACAACATGGGGAAATTTTTGGAAAATGCAGTCAGGGAATGCGGTCAGGGAGACTGAAAAAAAGCCGATTTACCTAGGACATAACACCTAAGCCTGCAAGGGATGCTGATATTGAAAAACTTTTTTAGCCGCCCCCCCCCCCCCCCCATTTGTTTAGATGGCAAAAGACATTGCTGACCCAGGGTTGGGTATGTAAAGTCTGTGTCTGTGTTGGGTGTGTGCGTCCCGGGGGCGGTGATATTTTGTAAGGTTACAGGGCTAACTTGGAGGAGGACGAGGTATTTGATGAATATCTGGGGGACGAGTATGACGCTGTGGTGTACCATACCATAAAGCTGATAAGTTCCTGGAAAAGCCTATTCCTATAAAATTTAACTAGGCAGCTTTACCTAAGCAGTATGGGTCAGGTTGTCCAATGTGACAACATTGCCGAAACGGAACAGCTACTAAAAGCAATATTCACAGTAGCTCAGTACGAGACGGAGGGAGATACCATCGAGGGTGAACCAACAACATGTAAAATATACAAGTCCTTTCTTCAGAGACGGATAGCTTGCAGGCTTCATTTTTTTTTTTAAAGTCGGGTTTCAATGGTGGAGGGAATCACCGAGGCATAGCCCATAATACTCCCTTAGTCCAGCCCCAACCGTGCCGAGACTTGGCTCGGATACTAATTTCTGGGGTCTGTTTAAGACCCTAGGATCGACACCTGAAACGCCGGCCGCCGCGTCCCCTTCGTGGTGGGGGTACCCATGCCCCAACAGTTCAGGCGCTGCCCTCCTGGGGTTACCCCCACTCAGACTTTGGCGACTAGGCTTGGATACAAGTCCAGGATTGGTCATGGTCTGACACCACGAGCGCCTGTCGTCAGCGTCATCTTCACAGCTTGTTCACGTCAGCTGCTCCAACCGCTGAGCATGATACGTACAGAAACAGAAAATATGTGCATGTGAAATCTGAACGTTGTAGCCCCACCCGTTTTGGTCAGAATCGGCCCAAATGTGACGAAAATATAGCACTAAAAATTTAAAAACTTATATTCAAACCTTTATTTCTATATATTCTGGCTAACTTTTTCAACTTTTTTTTTCAAAACGTTCTACATCACCATAGCCTTAATGTCCATGTGAATATGAACGTTGTAGCCCTACCCGTTTGGTCAGAATCGGACCAAATGTCACGAAAATATCGCACTAAAAATCGAAAAAAATCGTAAAAGTACGATATTCATGAGAAATATTTCTTCGATTGTACCCAAAAACAATACACCTCTAAGTTCAGAGATTTCGAAGGTCCCCTCAAATTTTCATCAAGATCGCATATGCCGTTTTCCCCGTAGAGAGCGAACAAACAGACAAAAAAACAAACAACCAAAAAAAACACCCGAGATAAATTTTTTGGGGGGTCAGTGAAATTGAAGTCTTCGCTTCACTCATCCAATTATCCATTACTCATATATGTACATTTGTTATCCGTAGGCATGTCGCTCTTGAACAAAAAATCATGAGACCGAATGCGAAAATAGGCGCTTGAAACAAGACCACATGCACATGGTAATGAGGGAGAGCATCAAATGGGGGCAGAATCAATGCGAAATTGAAAGTAAATATTACTCGGCTAGATGACACCATCACGGAACTTTCAAAGTAAGTCTTTATTCATTTCCAGTTCAATTACATAATTATATTTTATATTTGTTGCAGCAAGTTTTGTCAATATTAGTTTTTTTTTACTAATTAATGGGTGTGTAGTGTAATTTTTTCAAATAGCCTCTAGTCAACTTAAAGAATCCGTGCACACTAAGAATTTGGAATCCTTATTATCAAGAGCAAACAGGAGGCTTTGTAGAATTGCAAACAGTTCTGCATTGTAGACGCTGTATGTGGAATGGAGTTTAAAGTTGAAGTTGTTGCTCTCCGTTGTAAAGGCAGAGCCGACTGAATTGTTCATTTTTGAACCGTCTGTAAAAATATTTGTGAAATCTTTGTAGTTGTATCGAATTTCGTTGAATACTACTCGATATTGTTTGTTTGATGTTGTGGCCTTTTTGTATTTTGAGAGCTGTGTTATGCAGCATGGTTTGTTAAGTGTCCAAGGTGGGATTGCCCCATTTGATTTATAGAAAACAAAGGGAAGTGTAATGTTTAAGGCCTGTAGTAGTTCCAGGGAGCAAATGCCCACCGGTCTCGAGGCCTTCAGACGAACTTCATACCTAATTTTTTTTAAATGGTGTTTTATCTCCTTGACATTGCCATGTACAATGCTTTTGTACTCCTCTCTACTGGCAAGAATGGGGGACAAGGGGTGGACAGGCCAGTGCTGGTCAGAACCAGCCACAAGCGTATGGGGTGGGCAAGGGTTCCCCCCCGTCGTGGTCGCTCCGTCTGAGTCATCATCCGTCCGTGTTGTCATTGTCGTCGCCGACGGAAAGAGTCAAAGGGAAGGGGAAAGTTCCCCGACGTCGACCCCGAGCTCACCATTAGTTTTTAGGGAGTGAAACTCCCTACTCACGGGCCAAACCACGAGAGAGAAGAGATTCTAAACCTAGACCTAGACCTAGAAGGTGGAAACGATGTGATTGAGGAGAATGAGGAAGTAGTTATGCAGTGTGATACTGATAATATGCCTACAGTATCTAGGCCTAAGACAAATACTGCCCTAGATTCTAATGAACAGGTCACCACTGATGATGAAAATGGTATGTATTCTAAATATTTAATAGACCAAGCTTGGGCCTTGGCAGTCAAATAGTTAAGTTCATATTCTTTTCTAACCTAAAAAAAAACATGCCTATTTTATCTTGCAGGTCCCCAAGATGATGCAGAGTTAACAGTTGAGATTCTTAACCTAGGCCTAGACCTAGAAGGTGGAAACTATGTGATGGAGGAGAATGGGGAAGAAGTTGTGCAGTGTGATATTGATAATGCCTACAGTATCTAGGCCCAAGACAAATACTGCCTAGATTCCAATGAACAGGTCACCACTGAAGAACCTTGCACTTTCTGAACATCTACTCCTCAGGCTGTACGGAACAGACGGAGCACAACACTGAGGTGAAGAGCGCTTCTCTGACAAGCAGGGCAGAAAAAGAGAACTAAACCTTACAGTCTGGACAGAACAGACAACATCCTGAAGTGACTAACAATAAACAGAATGATGAATGAGAACGAGGACACAGCAAAGACTTGAACAAACAACACATACAGCAGCAACAGAAGCTAACTCCGTGTACTGAGGAGGCCCAATGAGACCAGAGCAAAGAGCGCGGACCAAACACGTCCGCCTGGGACAAGAACAACAGATCGACTGCGAAGTGAGCCGCGAGGCTCTTTGGTGTGTGGCTGCAGGTAGAACTGAAAAGGTGCGGGGCGGCGATGTCATATCGAAGCTGCACGCAAGGTACACAGACGTTTTTCAAATCGTGTTGACGACAATGGCGCATGTGCTTTTAGGTGTGTAATTAATTTGATACGAGTAATATATAGAGATATGTAGTGAGTCTCATCGTGACAACACTTCATTGTCGCAGATATCACATTTTCAGGATTTTTCTTTTACTATGAACCAACTGTAAAATGGTACATTTCACTTCAAAATCAATACGTGTAAATAAATACAGTGGCCATGCAAACGATCTCCAGTTGAAATTGAATGTCTGCATTGCTGTATGAAAATGTTCATAAGTCAGCCATTTTTATTGAGACGCAACTAAGTCTCATAATCTTTGAGCATGAGGAGGGTAAAGGCACTATATCAAACGTTTCGAAGTTGTTTAATATACTGGTAGGTATGTTGTGCATTCTCCCGAGACGTCCGACACCAGCCTGTGTAGATGGCGGTCAAAAGGTGCGGGTCGGCGAGGTCATATAGATATTGCATGATGACATTTGCACATAGAATCCAAGATGTGTTTGATTAGATATACTCTTCAGTAATTAAAGCCAGTTTTATAATCTCAATGTATAACTCTATACAACAACAAAAAACAGCACAGAAACCAGCATAACTTTAGTGTGTCAAACCTCTAATCTCGCACTGAACAGAAGGAAAAACCGACCAAGCATAAACTGCTCAACCTGTGCGGACGGAATAGACGGAGAACAACACTGAGATCACAGGCTTTCCTGAGTAGCAACAAAACCTTTCAGTCTGGACATTCTCTTAAAGATAACAGACATCTAACTGAACACATTCAACAGAAACAGAAGACAATGTTATGTACTGTGGAGTCTGAACAAGAGCGGAACTAAGAACGGAAAAAAGCACAGAACATAAACCGTATCAAGGCTCTTATCTCACATTGAACAGAACGAACCTAGCACTTGCTAAACATCAACTCGTCAGGCTGCACGGACGGAACAGACGGAGCTCAACACTGAGATGACGAAGCAGGACAGAATAAAGAGAGAACTAAACCTTCCAGAATAGACAGAACAGACAACCTCCTGAAGAGAACAAACATTAAACAGAATGATGAATGAGAACGAGGACACAGCTAAGACTTGAACAAACAACACATACAGCAGCAACAGAAGCTAACTCTATGTACTGTGGAGGCCCAATAAGTCCAGAGCGAAGAGCGTGGACAAAACACGTCCGTCTGGGACAAGAACAACAGACCGACTGCGAGGCTCTCTGGCGGCTGGCCTCTGCTGTGTGCATGCAGGTTGTAGTCAAAAGGTGCGGGGCGGCGAGGTCATATCGAAGCTACACGCAAGGTGCACTGACGTTTTCCAAATCGTGTTGATGACAATGGCGCATGTGCTTTTAGGTGTGTAATTAATTGGTTGTGAGTAATATATGGAGATATGTAGTGAGGCTCAACGAGACGACATTACATTGACGCAGATATAAAAATATATATCAAAATGGAAACAAAGAAAGAGATAGCTACTGCCGTACTGACAGGCATACCGCATAAACAACAAAGACGGACACAAAGTTGGACTTTAATAATCCTATTTAATTGTCAAACCAACCTTGTGTGTCAAAGTACTATCTTGCACTGAACAGAACCTAATGCTGACAAAACTTAAACTGCACAACCTGTGCGGACAGACCAGACCGAGCACAACACTGAGATCATGAATGTTTTCTGAAAAGCTTTAAGACCATTCAGTTTGGACAGAACAGAGTGAGAGATAAACCGAACACTTTCAGCAGATACAGAAGCCAACCAGCAACCCAACCAACTGCGAGGCTGCCGCTAAACTGTACGTGTGTTCTGTAGCCTGTGCAGATGGAAGTCAAAAGGTGGGGAAGTCATATCGATAAAACACATTAAGTGCATTGAAAATATTCAAAATCGTATTGATGACATACACACATGAACATCAAGATGTGTGAGATTTAGATAATCCTATTTAGTTATTCAAACCACGTATAAAATTAAATGTATAACTCGATCAAAACAAAAAACCCAGCTCATAAATCGTGCACCCTTGCTGTGTGTCAAGGCTGCTATCTCGCACTGAACAGAATCTTAACACTGACCGAACATAAATTGCACAAACCCGTGCATATAACATTATAGAACACATTCGTCATTCAGCAGAAGCCAAAGCCATGTACTTCTGCATGTGGCGGCCAAACAAGAAACAGAACGAAGAGCGGAGAAAAAACACATCCGCCTGTGACAAAAACAACCAACCGACTGCGAGTAGTGCGTGCAAGCAAGGATGCCGCAGCACAGTGTGTACATTGTACTATCAAAAGGTGCGGGGCGGCGAGGTCATATCGGTGTTGTACGTCAAAGTGCATTGTAATTATTCGAAATCGTATAGATGACAGTAGCACATGAACACACTATCTATCGAGCCTTGATTTACGAAGACTGTGCTGGGACTCTGGGTGTGAATGCTGGTGTGAAGTGCAGTTAAAAGGTGCGGGGCGGCGAGATTGATTGATTGGATATTGCTTTACGTCTCATATTTATGCAACTTGGCTAATCGAGACGAAGGGAGGGACGTAAGGGATGACGCGGGGGGACAAGGGGTGGACAGCCTGTGCTGCTCAGAAAACCCGCCACAAGCATATGGGGAGGGCAGGGGTTCCCCCACGTCGTGGTCGTCTCCATCTGTGTCATCATACATCCGTGTTGTCTTTGTCGTCGCCGTCGGGGAGGTAGTCAAGGGTAGGGTTCCCCGACGACGACCCAGAGCTCGCCATTAGTTTCAGGGAGTGAAACTCCCCTATTCACGGGCCAAACCGCGAGAAGGTATCGAGTTGGAATTTGAAGGCCCGCGGGGCGGCAAGGTCATATCGATGCTGCACGTCAAGTGCATGGAAGTCTTCCAAAATCGCATTGAACAGTAGCTTTTGGCCTCTAAGAGAAATAATTTATTGGAGTAGAGTAATATTTGTATAAGTGTCACGAGGTTCATCGTGACGATACAACATATTCACAGATATTGCCTTAAAGGGATCGTTCACCTCTTATGTAAAGGTTTACACAGACTCTATTTACCGAAGAAGACTCCATTTACAACAAATGATTGACCAAAATAATCGTTGTAACGCTAAATTAATTGTTAAATGTGCAAATAATTTCGTTCATCTTCCCCACTGATCGTCGTGGCAACAGTGCACGAGTAGCGGCCGGCAGAGAGTCGAGTGTCGAGGGGAGCTGCGTCCCTCTAATTGGGCTATCACTTAGCACGCGACACAAGCTTTGAAGGGGGGTGGGGGATAAGACATTGATACTCGGTTTTTAAATTAGGTCGAAACAAAACACATGTGCATCTCTCAACCCCTCTGAGATGGATTTGGTATTTCTGGATTGATTTACAAAACATGTACCTCTGTTATTCACACAAGTAAAATACAAATACGGCTTTACAATCTTGTAATCTCGTGTAATGGAGCACAGCAGGCATGTCACTGTTTTTCAATAGAAAAAGCAGGAGAAGGTGAAAAACGTACAATAGGGTGCACTTTCAGTCATATTATCTTTATCTTGACGATGACTATTTTTTGTGTACTTGGAACGATTTTATTTCCTTTAAAACTTTTCATTTCATTTCATTTTTTTGTCTTGTCTTGTCTCTACGCTAGGTACGGCCATTCCATTCCATTAGCACAAGTATCGAGTGATTATCACGAAATTATGAATTTCTGTTGTTTTTGACAATCGACTTGTTAGATATACAAAAGTGCCCCCCCCCCCCCCCCCCCCCCCCCACCGGGCAAACCAGTCAAAAGATAATTTTTTAATGCTGAGCACTATGCAGTCCTTTGTAGTTTCCAATATGCGTTGAGGGTGATTTTTTTATCTTTTTATGTTTGAAGGGTTCTAAACTTCTAATATTTATTTGTTCCAGCCGCATCTACTCGAAAAACGATTGTTTTTTTTTTTTTACGGGCATTTAATAATAGTAGTAAAAGCGTTACACGCGAGACTTATTGGGGAAGTACCCGGGTTCAAATATTCGATACTTACCCGGAAACCCTGATTTACGTTTTTCGAAAACTGTCGCTATCCCAAGCATATGTTTTTTTAAAACAAGTGTTGTTGACCATGTTTGTATTGTTATGATTGTGAACGCGGGGCTTTCGCTTTTGGGTTTTTGTAGAAACAACTATTTCGACGATAGACCATTTTTTGATTGATTGAAAATTTCTTTACGCCCCCTATTTTTGCAAATTGGGGGAAACGAGACGAAGGGAGGGACGTAAGGGGTGACGCGGGGGACAAAGGTGGGCGCCCGTGTGGTCAGAACCCGCCACAACGTAGGGGGGGGCAGGGGTTCCCCCACTCGTGGGCGTCTCCGTTGTGTCATCATCTGTCTTGTTGTCTTTGTCGTCGCCGTCGGGGAGGTAGTAAAAGGGAAAGGTTTCCCGACGACGACCCAGAGCTCGCCATTAGTTTTCAGGGAGTGAACTCCCCTATTCACGGGCCAAACCGCGAGAAGGTGTTGAGTTGGAATTTGACCGGGATTTGCCTTGCGCGTTACACTCGCTAGTGGATGTGCCGTGTTGCAACACATCGCCAGCTCAAGTACAGTGACGTCACTGTTCTTGAGCGCGGCGATGAATTTAAAGACCCCTATTGACGTAGGTCGGGAAATATACATAAACTACTTAGTGTTTATGTTTCTATTTGATATAAAGACTACTTGTTAAAGAGGTGAACGACACTTTAAGCATGGATTTTACTGTTAATATGTATGAAGCTTCTGTAACACGTCACATTTCATGACCACAAATTTGTTTCGAGACCAGAGATAAAGATAGAACGACATGAGAACGCGTTTCTAGCATCAACCCCTCGGTCTGTATAGAGCGCAGCACTGAGATAACAACACTTCCCTGACAAGCAGTGCAGAGCAAAAATTGAACAATCCGTCCCATCTTGACAGAACAGACGACCTCCTGAGGTTAAAACACATTAAACAGAATGTTGCGAGGGCAAAACAGCCAAGACTTGCTCAAACAACTTATTCAGCAATTAACAAAAGCAAACTCCTTGCAATGAATGCATTGAAATGCAGCGGCACAATCTTCGTATGGCACAGACGGTAAGAGCACTAGTCTTATCACAGTCCTCTTGCCAGCCGTAGCCATTTATTAGGGCATGTAATGATTTCTATACTTTTTCCGCAGTGGGCGGTTACAACCATTATGTTGGGTTACGCAATCGCGTTACCCACCCCAAAAGGGGGGGAACGTAGGCAGCAACAATCGTCTGTGGGGTCCAACAACACAGGTTGGGGGCCATACACAAGGGGAGCCGGTTTTCCACAACATCAGCGCAGCCGTAATTCAAGGCGGAGGAACAGAAAAAGAAATTATGAAAATAAAAATAAATCAACTATCAACCACAGCCGCATCACACACTAACTTCCCCGCACCTACATTTGGGGTCTCGGGTAATAACTATTATGTCTATAATTAACTGAAGTAGGATTTCTAGATTTTTAATAAGTGGGGGGAGGGGGGGCACTAACATTTATAACTAAAGTGTCTCAACCATGGGTGGATCTAAATGAATTTAAAGGTATTTGTCGGTAGGCCTGTGTACAATTTCTTACCTTTATTGAACAATAATCCTAATGTTTTTGTGATAAGCTCTATCAAGTTTTGTTAAGATAACGGTGTTGTCCTTGTGCCGGCCCAGTTCTAGGCATGATAGAAAATGGAGCAGAAATAGAAACGGAAGCAGAAGTCGGCTTAGTTCTAGGCTTAAAAGAAAAAAGAGAAAAATAGATATGGCAGAAGAAGTTGGCCTAGAAAAGGCACAGTCATAATAGAGCATGGTGAGGTTGCCATACCGGTACCGAAGAAGGTAAGAAAATGAAAGGCTGCTCCAAAATCGTGGGCGTGCAATCTACAAAAAGAAAACACATCAGGCTGGGGAAGCATATACAAGTGACCGCGGGAAACTAGTTATGGCCAAGACTGTGGTAAACAAAAAGGACTGCAAAAACATGTGCAAATATAAATGTTCCAAACAAATATCTACGGATTAAAGAAGTTATCAATTAAAACCGCTATCTTTGCGTGGCGCTATCAGCCACAGGGCCACGAACCCAGAAGAGCGTTCACCTTTCAATATAAATTTTTCTTAAAATGAGCGTATACAAGTTTGTCGAGAGGTTTTTCTTGGGACTCTTGGTATATCAGCAAAGCCTGTTTATAATGTACATAACACTAAAGATAATGACACAAACACCTTAAAACTACATGCTAGAGGCAAAAGCATCATAAGTAAACAAGTCGTATCAGATGACAAGAAGGACTTAATACGTGAGCACATTAAGGCCTGCATGCATAGCTTGTACTTAAAAGTTAAGTATTGTACAAGTCGACACGAGCAAGACTCAGCCATTTTTGGTATGCAGAAATGTTACTCAACGCCGTATCAACAATGAAAATTAAGTCGACCACAAGGTAGGTCGCGAGGTGACTTGTGCGCGACTCACGAGATAAAACATGGCGGATTTCGGGCACCTGCCAGAGTTTCATGAGTATGTGGGGAAGATTTTGGAAGAAATCAACGATGGTGCGGTACCAGAACGACCAAGAAGATATTTGCGGGATTTCGAGAACCCCCTTGAATTCTACTTTTATGTACAATTCAACTTGCGTTATTGCTTTGAAAAGGAAACTGTGCTAGCAATGATGGACGAACTTCACATCACTGAGAGATTGAAACGAGATAGAAGGCAGAGATCACCATTGCCACCAGTAATTCAATTGCTGTGTAAGTTAAGATTTTATGCAAGTGGCAGCTGCCAGGACATTAAAAGGGTATTGGCGCTCTCAACTAAAATAAATAGGCATAAGCCTGCAAAAGTGATTAATCTTCTTGCAGTGACCTACAGTGCTGCAAAAGTGACTATTTGACACTTGTCAAAAACGCCCAGACTGACGATGATGAGGGAATAACGGCTGTTTGCTGGTAGCAGCATAATCTCAGGGCATAACCCAACGCCAAACGGCAAAAAATGAACCATCTTGAAACCGAAAGTAGGCCTATCCAGTCTCATTCGCCGGGCTACCAGCCATCAAACTCGATTCCTCCCGCGCCGTTGTTTTTAAATGGCACACCTTCCTCTCCTACACCTGAATATCCAGCCACTCTCCTAAATCCTATCATGATTTGACCCCTTCCTCACAACTGCATCATACATCAACCCGTACACAACAACAACTCAGTCAACACCCATGAACCTCTTGGCCCGACAATCCGTACAGCATCAACAATCTACATATGGTAGTGCTCGCCAATCAGTCAGTGCCAACCCAATTTCAGATGGGTGAGAAATCAGTAGCTATGGTGTAATTTGTGTTTTGTCCTGTTCTTTTGTTCTTTTCAGTGGCATAAGAACTTGGGGGGGGCAGGGGAGGCTATGCCCCCCCTCCAACTTTGGTCTAGAGGGGGGCAAGGGCGGGCAACTTTTTGCAACTATTTATATCTAGTGACACGCGATTTTCGGATGAAAAATAAAATGTTCGAAATTTCCAAGCTAAGAGTAAGACCCCTCTTTTTGTAAACGATGCAATAATTCTTATGAAGATTTCCTTAAGTGTTTTTTCTCTAGCAATATGTTTCATGAAAATTGCACTTGATACGCTTACTTTTCATTTTTTAGGCCCAAATTATAACCAACCAGCCTGCAATATTCTTTAAAAATTAAATATTTGATATAACCTATTTTATACTATTTCATTGTGCAAACAGCATAGCAAACGATTTTTTTTAAAAAGCTAAGTGGCATTACATAGCATTTTAATCATGCAGGGCACACAAAAACTAGAAATCTTTATTTAAAATGTATCTGCGGTGCTATTTAATAGGTGCTCTGCCCCCCCCCCCCCCAAACCACCATGCTTAGTATTGTTTCTGAATTTACGCGATAGCTTTGTCAATCAAGTTATCGTATCAATCTATCGTAATCGTTTCTTCTCTCTTCTTCTTCTTCTAACGTACCAGTTCTGTAACCTTTTCATATCTACCACGACGCCTGTGAGTTGACGTCGCGACGCTCACGTCATCAAGTTAAGCACCACCTACCCAGGACGTCGTGGAGCTCTTCACCTCCAGGAAGTATCTCCCTATGAACACACATACGTTATAAAAACGTTTTATTACGGTATGGAATGGTATTTTTTAAAGTTATGGTTATGGAATTACCAAAATATTACGTATGAAAAACCGTATGCAAAAACATTTAAAATACCGTATCTCGATTACGTTTTTAAAACGTTATTATACGGTTACAATGGTATTTGAAAATTTTTACATTTTAAAATTTCAAATTCAAAACACATACCAATTGGTAACATCGTAACGTTAAAATAACGGTATTTCAATAACGTTTTAATAACGTTTTTAATGGTAAAAAATATCATGTTTTGTTCATGGGTATTAAAATACCAATTACATACGGTTATAATTTGGTATTGCCGTAACGTTAAAATAACGGTATTTCAGTAACGTTTTAAAAACGTTTTAATACAGTAATAAAGATTACGTTTATTTCATAATTATTAAACTACCAATTTCATAAACTGTGTATTATTAGCGTTTTAATAACGTTATTTATGGTATTTAATATTACCTTTTTTCGTGGTTATTGAAATACCAACTACAAACGTATAAACTATGGTATTACCGTAACGTTATTTAACGGTATTTCAATAACGTTTCAAAAACGTTTTTATACCGCCATAAATATTACAATTAATTCATAGTTATTAAAATACTAATTGAATAATGAATTGTTTTAATGTTATAAGTCAGTCTAGTTAGTTCTGAGATAACTAAAAAAAGCTGTGCCGATATTATTAATCCAATTATTACATATTTATTTTCTTATTTCTTTTTCCTCCTTCGTGGACTTTTTTATGAGTGAATGCTTTAATTAAATAATAAAATGAATTTATTAATAATTAATTAAAACTTTCGACTTGATCTAAGTGTGGTTAATTTCAATGATTAGTTGTTCTATCTCGGAACAATCGTTTTTTTATACACTGCATCAAAACGACAATTAGAATTGCGCGTTTTTCTCGGTATTTCCCTGATACTCTAAAAAAAAATTGATTTTTTGCGGCGTAATGAGATTACCAAATAGTTGTCATACAATTTGAGATAAAGCAAACATGGAAGTGTAATGTGAATCTCCAGCAATTAATTGCTTACTGTTTCACGAAAGCTCTGCCGTAGTATTAATTTGTCTTGGATTTCCCAACTAAAAACCAATAAACCCAATCAATCAAACTAGATAATCCTCTGCTGCACTGTTGTCATTCAAGATTATATTGAAAATAATACTTCATCCCGCTGAAGTTTTTTACGAAATTAATTTATGAATTAATATGTAAGACGGTAGTTTGTTTACATAACTAAGTAAAAATATCTTCAACGACATCAGTTTTATCTTATGTTTCAAACTAAAATAGATTCTTATTTGTTGCAAGAGACGCAAGCGCATTTTTGTTCCGCAATGGGACATCTCACACAAAGACTACTCGCGCGCGGGCTCCACCTTCTTAAGCTAGCTGACGCGCGACGTACTGCACAGCTGCAGTGGCCGAGTGGATAGCGCGTCCCGATCTGGATGAAGGTATCCCGGGTTCGAGTCCGGGTGTTGGCGATAAAATTTAACCATGTGTATTCGATCTCATCTAACATTAAAATGTACCCCTTATCTCGCACCGGTGACACAAACTCGTAGACTAGAAAGAATTTTTGTTTTAATTAAATTTTTTGATAGTAGCTTTTTTTGCATGTCTACTAGATAGCGCTAGTGGACGTTATGAAAAAATATGGTTTAATGTTATTATTACGTATGATAAATACGTATTTATTACGTATGATAAATACGTATTTATTAAAGTATGATAAATACGTATTTATTACGTATTTAATACGTATGTAAAACGTTATAATAACGTATTATCATACGTATTTATTACGTTTTCTACAACCGTAATTTAAAAAGTTAAAGCTATTGACATAGAGACGTTATTACAACGTAAGTATAATACGTATTTACAACCAAGACGCATACGTTATAATAACGTTTAATAACGTATATGTGTTTCATAGGCTGCGCTCGCATGTAAGTTTCTCTTCTGCATTTATTTCCCGCTGTCACCCTGTTCTTTCTCTTTCTCAATATTATACAGTCCACTTTAATTTGTCCTCCCGGCAAAGCATTCGGCACAAACAAAAAAGAATGTTCTACATGTAAATTAGTTAGTTATTGTTGTTTTAGGGCACTCAACAGTAGTAGTTATCAGTGCCCATGTCAATTGTATTGGAATCTTCCAAATTTTCTTTTTCCATATAAGGGAAGACGAGGGGGGTTAATGGGAAGGAGTGAGGATGATGGATAGGATGGGTTAAACTGGGTGGGAACGGAGGAGTGCTCGTTGCAGAGTAGGCCGGCAAGTATGGAGAAGGAATAAGTGAAAGAAGAAAATAAATATGAGTAAGGCTGTGTGAATGAAGAAAGGTGTGATAAAAAGTTGCGCGAGAGCTCTCTTTGCAACACACACTCCAACCGGCCAGAGCTTGCTCTTAGTTAAACCTTAGCTAAACCAATTCAAAGGTTTCCAAAACTAGGTAAGGCAAAGATAGCAGACATAAAATCTCTGTGTACGTTTTTTGACGATGTGCATTTAAATTTAACTAGGCCCAATTGCTTCTCCAGGCTAGCAACATCAGGTTAATAATCACTCAACTCGCAGTTTTTGATTGACCCAATGAAGTATGAAGTGTTCTTAGCAGCAGTAAAAAAGTCGCAAAATTTGCGAGTCTGTCATTGAGTATGAAATCCCGTCACTTGCTCTGAAGCTAGGAGCATCGATTAAGCAATGAGCTGGTATTCTTTGATGCAAAAGTATTATTACGAGATAAAATACTTCGGAAGAAAGTCGATGACTTTTTGCACCTCCTTGATATAAACTGGAGTTGTTCTGTTTCGAGGCATGCATTGTCGACATCATACAAACGTAACTAGAACAAAGCAGATTCAATACCGCTAGCATCCGATATTTAAAAGCATATTGAATATCTCAATTGCCAGGCAGAAGGATGGTTAAAGCTATGTGAAACAACTCTTGCGCAACCTCTGACTTTCAACAGAAGACGTGCCGGGGACGTTGAAAAAAAGTAAGTAAGGAAAGTGCAGAACAGCAACAAATTCTAAACATTCTCACCGATCAAATTTATAGAATTGAGGTTAAGAATTGAGTTCAATGAATGGTAGAAACAAGGAAAAAACATGTCATTAAGGTCATGACAACTTTGCTGATTGATACAACACTTCAGGAGGTTATCTGTTCTGTCCAGACAGAAAGGTAAAAAATATTTAACAGAATTGAGCAAAAATATACCTTTTAAGACTTTCTCAAACATTACATTTAACAGGAACAAAAAATAAAATATTGATTGATTGGATATTGCTTAACGTCTCATATTTATGCAACTTGGCTAATCGAGACGAAGGGAGGGACGTAAGGTATGACGCGAGAAGTCAAGGGGTGGACAGGCCTGTGCTGGTCAGAACCAGCCACAAGCTATGGGGAGGGCAGGGGTTACCCCACATCGTGGTCGTCTCCGTCTGTGTCATCATCCGTCCGTGTTGTCATTGTCGTCGCCGTCGGGGAGGTATTCAAAGGGAAGGGGAAAGTTCCCCGACGACGACCCAGAGCTCGCCATTAGTTTCAGGGAGAAAAACTCCCCTAATCACGGACCAAACCACGAGAAGGTTGTGAGATGGAATTTGATGGCCTAACGATAAATATTTCACTAACGTCGCAAAAACGATGAAAATTGCTCTAACAATTGCTCTCGAGTGTGCACAAAAGTATAATATTATGATAACTAAAAAGACTCGCCCACATAAAAACAATGCAATTGTTCAACTAGGAGCTTTTTCATATTGAAATGTCGATTTCAAAGCTATGGGAAAGTTTATAGAGGAATCAGGTGGTCCTCATGTATTAATTGAGTCAAACGTTCTTGCCGACAGGTCCTAAACGGTGTGATTCAGAGAAGCATTTCAATCGTTGCAAAATACTCCATCCACTTTTAGTTAGTAAGAAATGTTTTAGACCGAAACCGAAATTAAACCGAAATTCGCACCATTGGTTTCCTCCACTACCACTCTCACCTCAACCAAACCTATACAACCTCTGTCCGAGCAGACTGAGAATAATCTTGAAATAACAAACGATTCCCAGAAGAACAGAGCAGAAGAGCAAACAAAACAACCCAGTCTGGACAGAACAGACAACCTCATGAAGCAAACAAACCCAACAAAAAGATGAAAGGACATTTCACTCAACACAAACAAACAACTCATTTCACATTTACAGAAGCAATCTCTATGTACAGTGGAGGCTACAGTGGAGGCAAGACAAGAACATACTGAAGAGCGGAGTCAATACTCGTCCGCCTGCACTAGAACAAACAGACAGACTGCGAGGCGAGACTGCGCTGAGACTTGGGGAGTGAAAGCGGGTTTGAAGTACAGTTAAAAGGTGCGGGGCGGCGAGGTCATATCATTGCTGCACGTCAAGTGCATGGAAGTCTTCCAACATCGCATTGAACAGTAGCTTTTGAGCTCCATGAGGAAGAGTTTATTAAAGTATTGTAATATTTGTATAAGTGTAACGAGGTTCATCGTGACGATACAACATATTCACAGATATTGCCTTAAGCATGGATTTTACTGTTATTATAGATGAAGCTTCTGTAACACGTCGCATTTCATGTCCCACACATTTGTTTCGAGACCAGAGATGAAGAAAGAACGACGTGGGAAAGCTCAATGTTATCCCACACAGAACAGAACCAAACACGTTTCTAACATTAACCTCTCTGTCTGTATAGAGCACAGCACTGAGATTACGAACACTCCCCTGACAAGCAGTGCAGAGCACAGAGTGAACAATCCGTTCCATCTGGACAGAACAGTGACCTCCGAGGTTAACAAACATTAAACAGAACGATGCGAGGACAAAACAGCCAAGACTTGCTCAAACAAATTATTCAGCATTAAAAGAACAATGGCAGTATTCCTGGAACAAGATAGAAAACAATAAATTGTGCCAAATCAAGAATAGCACAGCAGCCAGGATCTCTTCACGTCGCTCCTCTCGCCATGAAGAAGTGGTTCTGACTCGTTTAAGAATCGGGCACACATACCTCAACAACGGATATCTTCCCCTCCCATTTGTGATGAGTGTGGTGAAGTTTTATTTTAACTATAAAACACGTTTTAGAAACCTGTACAAAATATAGTAGTGATAGAAAAGAATTGAAATTAAAAAACCCTTCCCTCAAAGAAATTTTATCAGACAACTCTACGGCAAGCGATAATGTTATTAATTTCTTACGTAAAGTAAACCTTTTAAATTAAATTTGAAATTCATATATATTTAGCAATCAGAAAATTCGATGGGCACTGATAACTTTACTGTTTTGTGCCCTAAAACCCCAATAACTATATAACTAACAGAAGCAAACTCCTTATATTGTGGAAACTCAGCAAGAACAGACCGAAAAGCAGAGACACATCTGTCTGCGACATGAACAGCAGACAGACTGCGAGGCGAAAAATACTTCATGACAGAAGTTGTATTAGAGCTAACATGTGTATACCGGCTTGCATTTCGGTATGAGTTCGAATTTGGAGCTCGGATCATGAAGTAAGCAAACCACGATGCCAGGACATTTGAGTCAAGACTTTTATACAAACAACACATTCAGCAGCAACAGAAGCTATAGCTGCTTGTACTGTGGAGGCCTAACAAGAACAGAGCGAAGACAAAACACGTCCGCCTGAGACAAGAACAACATACCGACTGCGAGGCGAGAGCGAGACTGTGCTTCGAGTGAATGTGGGTGCGAGTGCAGTTAAAAGGTGCGGGGCGGCGAGGTCATATCGATGCTGAACGTCAAATGCATGGAAGTCTTCCGAAATCGCAGCTTTTGAGCTCCAAGAGGTAGAGTTTATTGGAGTAGAGTGATATTTGTATAAGTGTAACGAGGTTCATCGTGACGATACAACATATTCATAGTCACAGATATTGCCTAAAGCAAGGATTTTAACGTTATTATGGATGAAGCTTCTGTAACACGTAGCATTGCATGTCCCACATATTTGTTTCAAGACGAGAGATAAAGATAGAATGAAATTAGGGACCAGCTATAACACGGCGCATGTCACCTCATAAACAACATCTGCAGGTAAATAGTAGATTGAAGTACGCAAGAATATGTTGCCCCCAGAGTTCAATCGACAATGACTAGCAGAGGTTGATAGATTCAAGGTATTGCAATTTCCCCTTGTTTTTTATGTTTCATTGGGTAAAAACCCGGTGGTTTGACTGGGCTGGGAAAAGTCGTAACAATCCTGCTTCTGTAAAAAAAAAAAATAGATTTAGATGTCATCACTCGGGATGTGACGGAGCACAACACTGAGTTAACGAGCATTTCCCGGACAAGCAGGCCAGATTAATGAGGAAACAAACGATGTAAAGTACGTTACTACCCTACTGACAGACAATACCACATACGTGCACAAATTATAACGTCAATAACCCACTTAGTAACACTAACTTACATTATTAGTAAAATAATGCTTCAAACAATGATTGACTGGATATTGTTTAAAGTCTCATATTTATGCAATTTGGCTATTCGAGACGACGGGAGGGACGGTAGAGATGAGTAATCTGCAACCCATACACAGGGAATTTGGTATAACAAAAAACCCAAGCACAGAAACCGGACACCTCCTTTGTGTGACTAGGCTCTCATCCCACACTGAACAGAACCTGACACTTTCCGAACATCAATCCCTCAAGCTGTACAAAGAGAACAGACTGAGACCAACACTACATAACAAATGCTTTTCTGATAAGCAGGACAGAATAAATAGCAAACAAACCTCCCAGCCTGGACAGAACAGACAATCTCTCGAAGTTCCTAACAGACCGACGAGCGGAGACAAAACACGTCCGCCTGTAACAAGAACGACAGACCGACTGCGAGGCGAGGCTGCAGCTGCGCTGTGTTCGTGAGCAAAGGTGATAGTCAAAAGGTGCGGGGCGGCGAGGTCATATCGATGCTATACGTAAAGTGCATTGAAACTCTTCAAAAATGTGTTGATGACAATAGCACATGAACTCTGAGAGGTGTAATTTATTGGTTGTGATTGATATTTCTATATGTGCAGTGAGGTTTATCGTGACGATACTGGAGTGTCGCAGATATTGCCTGATCCATGGATTTAATGTTATCATAGAATGTAAAACAGTGCACCGAGAATCGCCATTCCCTTTAACTTCACAAAGCTGCTCCGAAGGCCAAGAAGGTTGTCATAGGGGACAATTTGGCTATGTGCCTTGACATGAAAGATATCATACAAAGCCAGGCGTTCCTGATAATAGGGCGCTAGGTTCTTCCGGATAATTTTTAACTGGTCCTTGCCTGGTATTGTAGTACTAAGTCTCGCAAAAAGATTGTCCATAACTGCCAAATAAAGATCGATGGACTCGTCTTTACCTTGGGTTCGCTTCCTGATTTCATCCAGCAGACAGTCGTCATAGTCTGTGGGTTGAAATGCCTGTTTTAGCTCTCTAACAAGCTCTTTCCAGGACTTTGTACGCCGCCTCGCAGATCTAAACCAGACAAGGGCTTGTCCGGAGAATAAGTCAACCGCGGAGTCCCACAAGTATTCCTCGGAAATTCCCCGCGCAATACAGAGCTCGTCAACTCGCTTGAGAAACGCGGCAACACTCGTTTGTCCATCCCCAGAGTATGTTAGATTCCATTTGGTGACTGGGATTTGTTTTCGTACAAGTTGACTGTCCGTGTTTTGAGAAAGTTGGGTCGAAGGTTGTAAATGTTCTCCTGCACTAGAATGATGTGATGCAACAGCAGATCCCTCACTGTCTTCACCCGAACTACCATTGTCACTGTAGTGCCGGAGCGCGTGGTCTAGATTTTACTAGACTGTACTTGACACAATTGTAGAGACTATTTGATCCGTGATAATTCAGGAATGGGAGGATTTCTAGGTGTTCCCTATTTATTAAGCATGTGACACTTTGTACTGACTATAAAACTTTAATAAAAATTCACATTCAGGGCCGGTTTTAGGCGTAAGCGACGTAAGCGGCTGCTTAGGGCGGCACTTGTCCAGGGGCGGCACTTTCTTACGATTTCAATTACTACAAATTGTATTTATGGCGGCTTTTTCCCTTACGTCTGTAGGCGGTCTGATTGATCAACCATTAAATAATATATATTTCAAACTATTCCACAATCTTAAATAAGGATAACAACAAATAAAAGTCTGAGTAATTTTACCATAGTAGAGACGTATTTTTGTCGGCAGAGGGCGGCTTGGATTACAAAGACGATATTTTGTAACTAGAAAATTGAAAACTGAATCTAAGAAAATGCGCGCATGGCCAGCCATAGTCCCGCCCTTCTATTTGATGTCATAAATCACTTCGAGTTTCACCAATTTGCACATAGATGGCTCTGCACTGCCGTTTTTTTTTCTTCCAATGCACCGAACCGTACCTAGAGAGCGCGGGGGAGGAAATTTAGACAGCAGGTTCTCGCCACTACAGGTTGTTGTTAGTTACACGGACGACGGTTCATTCGTTCATGATCGCGGCCCCTCAATTATTGAGTTCTCGGCATTCTTCTGCATTTTCATGGTTTGAGGTAAGTGGTATCAGTTCATATTCATAATCATTCACAGTTTCGGACATGTCCAGTCAATATGCATCTTAAGATTACATTCGGGTTTGTATTTAGATCTAAAATATGGCGGATCCCGGCGCTCGAGGACGAAAGAGGCAGCGTTTGTCTGGTTCCGAATATAGAAGGCAAAGAGCTGCCCGTGAAGCGTCTTCTGCTGCACAAGCAACGCAATTTTCAAATTTTTCAAGCCTTCAGAATCAGATACCATCCAAACTCTACGAGGGAAGAAGAGGAACCAGCGTTGCCGTCGCCGATGAAGATCATGCAGAGCAAATCGAAGGCAAAGAAGAGGAAGATAGTGCTAGCGATAACAATAACATAATTGATGACAATTTAAACTTGGATCAAGATCACGACGACTTAATTAACAGTAACATCATTCAATTTAAAGATCCGGCAAAGTGGCCAATAATAAATGACAGATCGAGAACATTTCTAGTGCAATGCGGACGTGGGCCTTATCAAAACAGTGACAGAGTTTTTCCAACGGATGAAAAGGGAAGAAAATTTACCACGTTTCATTTTGATCGGCGAATTTCTAACGGTGAGCTAGTTAAACGCACTTGGCTGATTTATTCCGAGATTAATGATGCTGTATTTTGCTTTTGTTGCAAGTTATTTTGTCGCAGTAAAACGACTTCTCTTTCTTCCAATGAGGGCTCTCGAGACTGGACGAATATCTCTACCATCTTAAAACGACACGAAACGACAAATGAACACGTAAACTCTTTCCAAGACTGGAAGGAACTGGAATCTCGGTTATCGGGAGGAACCACAATTGACAAAGTCAATCAGAAATTAATTCAAACTGAATCCCAGCGTTGGAGACAAGTGATTGAGAGAATCATTTCCTTAATTAAGACCCTGGCTGGGGAAAACTTAGCATTACGTGGAACATGCGAGAAGCTATATGAACCAAATAACGGACATTTCCTAAAATTTATCGAATATCTGGGGAATTTTGACCCAGTTATGAAAGGACCATATCAGAAGGGTTACCTCAAACGAAATTCACACCAGCTATCTCTGCAAAGATATTCAAAATGAAATTATCCTTATGGTGAGCAATAAAATTAAATCACATGTGCTAACACAACTTAAACTGGCCAAGTACTACTCAATAATCCTTGATTGTACCCCGATATTAGCCACAAAGAGCAGATGACAGTGATTTTGAGATTTGTTACTGCATCTGAACAATCTGATGACAGGCCTGCCAAAGTTGAGGTATCCGAACACTTCGTCGACTTTATCGAGCTACATGAAACAACTGGAGCAAGTATGACGGAAGTTCTATTCAACAAACTAGAAGAACTAGATGTATGCCTTGATGACATGAGAGGGCAAGGATACGACAATGGTGCAAATATGCGGGGACGTAACAACGGAGTTCCAAGCCAGAGTTCGTGAACGAAATTCTCGTGCATTTTATGTGCCATGCAGTGCTCATTCACTTAACCTGGTGCTGAATGATGCCGCGAATTGCTGTCTTGAAGCTGTTTCTTTTTTTTGATATAATTCAAGGAATCTATGTGTTCTTCTCTGCTTCCACGCACCGTTGGGACGTATTGAAAGAGCATGCCAAAGATTTCACTGTCAAGCCATTGAGTGCTACTCGCTGGGAAAGTAGGGTGGACGCCGTGAGGGCAGTTCGTTTCCAGCTAGGTGCAGTGTACGATGCACAAAGTGAAATATCTCTGACGTCACTTTGACTAATGAAACCGGAGTAAAAAGTCGCGCACAGGCCACAGGCTTGGCCAAAAAAATGTTAAGCTTTAAGTAAACACTGGCAAGGACTGTCCACTGTCTAGCTAACTGTACTGGGGGGACACAAAACTGTGTGCAGGGTCACCGTACTGTTTATGTACCCTTGCATAACACAATGAGTGGTAGCAGATAGTAACCAATTAAATATAGATAAATATAATAATAATAATAATAATGTTAATAAATAATGAAATTAAATAAACACTGGCAAGACTGTCCACTGTCTAGCTTACTGTACTGGGGGACACAAACTGTGTGCAGGGTCACCGTACTGTTTATGTTGTTGGCTTGCATATAATTCTGACATTGCTTCTAGGGAACTCAAAGAGTCTGTGCAGATTAGAAACTTTCAATCATTACTCCTTTGAACATAAAGTAGGCTTTCCAATAGTGCAAACAGTTCAGCATTATACATACTGAACATTGGGTGGAGGTGGAAAGTAAAGTTACCTGCATCACATGTTTGGAAGACGGCCAGCAGATGGTTAAATACCCTAATTATATCGGGGCAAGTTTTTTTTTAGGGTTTTTGTTCGTGTATTTCCTCTTTTCTCTAGCAGGCCTACAAAAGGACCATTAGCTGACAATGGTCCTTGTGTAGGCCTGCTAGAGAGAAGAGGTAATACACGAACAAAAACCCTAAAACCAGACTTGGATTTATATATATATATATCTTTACGGTAAATAATCACGCACAGTATTATAGAAAATAACTTTTAATCCCAACGTTTCAGAAAAACTATGTTTCCATTTTCAAGGGAAGGGTAAAACAAAAAATTCAATAAAACAACAGCATTATAAAAATAAACAAATAGAAACAAATAACACACTACCTTGCAAACATAGAAAATTACAAAGATCCAATTGCAGTGAACCTAAAATCAAATCACTTGGTTGCATTGTGAGTGTGACTTCTTGTGACCATTCTAGCAGGCCTATTGCTGTCTTCATGTCTTGGTACCACAGGCGCCTCAGTCTCATACTTCTCAAGGATACTTCAAACATTAACCATGGATCACGAAAGCTTAAGACAAAACATATATGTATATATAAGAAATATAAAAGTGTAGTTTCAAATCATGTTTAGGTTCCATTTGATGCCATTTGTTATGTTTTGATTTGTTGATGATTCCATTATAGTTATCATAACATTTGATTTATTATGTGGGCCTATTGTTTATTCTTGATATTAAGTTTTAAAAGCATTATATTCTCAACAACAAAAGTTGGCTACACTTTGGTCTTTTCTATAAGCTCCAGAGGAAATTGCAGGTTAGCAGGCCCTAGCTATTATTTGCTTTATAAAAACATTAAGCAATGATGTCCCTCTATAGGCCTACCTATTTTTGTCATGATGCAATCACAGTGCAATTTTAACTATACTTTGTAAATTGAAACTAAAAGTAGGATAGGAATATAGGAATTAAAAAAATATATATATATATCTAAAAAATATAGGAATATAAAAGCTTACTTACAAAGTAGGCCTATTTGAGTACTTGGGTTTAAGACTATCAATGTTTTGCGTTTCACAGACAATTGGTGAGCTACAGCCATTCCTGGCGAACAGACGAGAAAAACTGCTGGAACTCAAACTCACAGCACAACCACTAACCATAGTGGTTGGTTTAACGTTAGACAACATCACTGCGTCATATGTGTGTGTCGATGAAGTTAGTTACAAGATAGAATCACCTTTAAAGGCAATTGACACGTGTTTTAAAAACCTTTCATGCGTTGCACGTCAGCTACCCCGAGGAGGCAAACAGGTGTAGCTGTTCATACAGAAATTTGCATATGAAGTGACAACTCCATTGGATGGGAGGTATGTAGCAGTTGGCACTCTTATGACTTAGACTTGAAGTATGACGTGTAATGGCATGGGAAAGAATAACTTAATGACTGGTGTTTATTAACTGTCCTGTAGGTATCAAATACCTAATTAAAATCACCATATCGGATTTTTAATTTAAGAGTTCCAGACTTAGTTCCACATGTACTTAGCAGGACGTTCATTTAACATTCTAACAGATCATAAACCCTTCCGCCCTGACAAACCAAAACCAGATGTAGTATCTCCACCTATGATACGCTGGTGCTTGATGTTGAGTATTTACAACTATACACTGAAGCTTAGACCAGGAAAATTTCACAGTAATGCGGATTTCATGAGCAGGTTCCTGGTAGGAAACGTCGAGGACGCAGAGTATCCTGATCCTGCAGGTGTTCTTCTTCTGGAGGAAGTCCCGACAGATTTACCGCTCAGTTCGGAGAGTGTAGCTCGTGCGACCAGAAATGATCCAGTCCTGTTGCAGGTCCTAGTAAGAGGTATGTACATCGAAATTTGAATGTGAACAAAATTTCGAACCAACCTAAAATCAATCTTGAACCCAAACTAAAAAACTAAATTTTATATAACCCATAGTGTAGACCAATACAGATGCATAGACGATGGTTGTAACAGGGACTTTAAAACACTAAATTCTTTCCGTAAGCACATGCGAAGTAAGCATGTAAAATTTGAGTTTAACCCTAACGAATATAAAAAATATAAATTTTAAATAAAAAATCCCCTCTTTATGCAAATGATGTTATTGTACCGTGTTTTTTGATATGCCTGGCCACCCCATCCAGCAACTTCTTTTTCTAAAAATTTTACAAAAACAATCGTTAGTTTTTTTTTTAAAAATTGTATTGTAGTAATGCTTTTTCCACGGAGTCTTGTGCAATCAATTATTTCAGATTGACTGATTTTTTAGTAGTGAATTGATCCCAGTTTTTGAGATAAAATTGTTAAATATTGTCAACTTCACAAGCCGAGAAGCAATATCAACTCGATCAAATCAATGTTTTCCCTCATTATCTTTTCCCTTGAAAACTTAAGACACGAATACAAACGTTTCAATGAGTTTTCTTCGGGGTTTCAAAAACTATTTTTTAGGATTTAAAAAATTTTGGGCCCAATCTGTTTTAAAAATTTATACGTGTATTTCACCTTTACCTGAATTTTATGATCCGTGCCCAGCACCAGCCCCTGCGCCGGCACCTGGGGCCTCAAAAGCAGGCCCCCCAGGTTCCCCCCCTGGCGAAGGGGGAGGTCCCTTTTGCGCATCGATGGTGGACCCCGCCGTCAGGGGTAGGGCTGTAATCGAGGAGAAGTGGACGGGAAAGTTACCTACACGTGAAACGTCTTGCATCTCACATTGCATAATTCATTGTTCAGAGAAGCACCTTTTTTAGTTTTACATCAAAGAAATGTAACAAAAAAAAAGTACACAATTTTATACAAAAATCATTGATTTTTTTTTTAATTTTTTTATTAAGGGACGCATCAACCATTGGTGTAACACAGGCCCAAAATGCCCCACTCTCGCCTAGGGGAAGGGGGAGGGGGCCCCATGATGGTCAGAACCAGCCATGGGTAAGGGGGGGAAGGGGGTTTTCACGTCGCGGTTGTATGTCTTTGTCTCTCGTGGGGGAAGTCGAAACAAAAAGGGGGTCCCCCCGACGACATTGCCAGGCTTATCTCATTTTCGGGGGTAATACACTCCTCTACTAGTGATGTTTGCAAAAGTGAAACAGGAAAACCTCGAAAAACCCAGTCAGGATTGCCGGGTCTCGACGTTTTTCAAATCGGGACTCCGAATCAGAGCAGCGCTAACGCTGGAGCCAACACTGTTGGACATCTCATAAAAGAGCCGCCTTAGGGTCCTGATATTCGTCCTACCTGTCCTACTATTCTAACATATTTTTTTAAAAAATCATATAATTTTCAAATTGGGTTCAAACCGAACAGAACCCAAGTTTTTAAAACTAATTTTTAATTAAATCGTTTTAAGTACAATGTTTTGATTTTTATCCAGAATTAAAACCCCGCAAGCCAGAGGCACCAATGGGGATACCTGCAAAAAGGGGCCCCAGGGCCCCAAGAATAAGAGCCTGATGAAGGTGGGGCCGCCTTGGGCCTGCAATACCACCTCGGTTCACATTCAGGGTAATAAAGGGGGTATAATGAATGGTGATGCTAATGAACTTCAACCTCAATATTCTTGGAATGGTATTCTTGACACGAGAAAGATCAGAAGAATTTTCCTTTCAATTTTAAATTACGGGGTGTACCCGTATTTTTGCATTGGATCCGTACCCATAAATTTGGTTTGGGTATGCCAAAAACGTAAGGGTAACATATTGCGAAACCTTTCAATTAAAAAAAAAAAAACATGCCCTTTTGTGGGGTTTTAACCCGTCCCTTGGTTTCATATCTTCAGACTACACTACATACCTTCTCATCATGTTTTTTTTAGAAAGTGGATAGGGGCAAAGCTTTTAAAATTTAGCAGTAAATTTCATTTGGGGTACATTGACATGTAAAAAAAAATAATCTTTCGTTATTCCACACTTATTATGGTTTCAGATTCATTTGGGGCCCGATGTGGGGATAGCAAAAGGGAGATGGGGCGGGGAATGAAACCTAGAGGGTTTCCCATGTTAATACGGGGTCTGGAGTTGCTATTTGGGCTCCAGACCCTCGCCGACTCATCGTGACGGGAAGGAGGGGGAAAACCCCAACTGGAATAGTGGAAAAAAAGGGGAAAGCCAAGTTGTGCCCTTTGAGGTGTTGGCAAGCAGAGGTATGTTTATGTAACTTTTTTTATACGTATAACATTATAGTTAGTATTATTGAGTTAGTTAGTTATTGGGGTTTAAGGGGACACAAAAATAAGGGTTTCAGGCCGTTTCTCTTATATAGGCATGTTATTTTTAAATTTTTGTTTAGCGTGTTTATTTCAGGGATTTAAAAACATTTGGGGTTTTGTTTTCAATTTTATGATAAAAATTTTTTTAAAAATTAGGTTTTAGTTTAAATCTTCCCCTCGTCCCGTGTTTTGGACATTCCAAAATGTGCTTAAAATTAAAAACCACCCACTGCTCACGGGGGGTGGGTCTTCCCTTTATAAGGTATCCTTTAGTGAGATGTGTGTGTCCCAAGCGTGACGGGTCAGAAAAAAACCTCTTCGCGTCGAGAAGAGCGCCTTGAAGGATCCAAAGGGGTTCATCGCCTTTTATTTCGCGAAGCTTATTATTTTATTACTTTCCCCTTCCCTTTGACTACCTCCCCGACGGCGACAACAATGACAACACGGACGGCTGATCGACACAGACGGGGACGACCACGACGTGAGGAACCCCTGCCCTCCTCATACGCTTGTGGCTGGTTCTGACCAGCACAGGCCTGTCCACTCTTTGTCCCCCCGCGTCATCCCTTACGTCCCTCCCTTAGTCTCGATTAGCCAAGTTGCATAAATATGAGACGTTAAGCAATATCCAATCAATCAATCAATCAATAAGGGTTCGTTGACAGGAATTTTTCTTTCACAAGCAGGGCAGAACAAAGAGAAAACTAAACCTTCCAGTCTGGACAGAACAGACTACCTTCAGAAGTTCACAAACATTAAACACAATGATGCGAGGACACATCAGCCAAGACTGGCAGCAATAGAAGCTAACTCCTTGTACTGTGGAGGCCCTGTAAGAAGAGAACAAGGAGCCTGCACAAAACACGTCCGCCTGCGACAAAAACAACAGACCGACTGCGCTGCTGGCTCTGCCTGCTATGTGCGTGCATAAGCTGCAGGTGGTAGTTAAAAGGTGCGGGGCGGCGAGGTCATATCGACGCTACACGTAAAATGCATTGGAGGTTTTAAAAATCGCATTGATGAGAACGGCACACGGGCTTTGTGGTGTGTAATTAATTGGTTGAGTGATTTTTATAATGTGCATTAAGGTTCATCGTGACGATACGAGTGTAGTATTAGTAGTTTTAGGGCGCTTTAACAGAAAAGATTATTCGGCGTATTAGCGCCTCCAAGATATTTAATTGACTATGTATGTAGTTATGCTCACTTCTTAAACACAGTCCTCACAATATTGGTACAACCACAGTCAACCATCTAGAAACGCCCCACACCCCAAACCATTTGGGGCAAAATTTCCTCCAAACCTTTTTTTTATGGCGCGGCTGGGGCCCTTAAAGGGTTTTTTTATTTCTAAAAGGGTTCTCGGGGGTTGTTTTGGCCCCACTATGACCCTTTGATTTTGCCATTTTTTTTTAGCCTGTGTTTTCGGCCCCCACAGGGGGAGCTGGAGCCGTGTGTCACACTTCTCAAGGAGGGAAAGTGAGAAGGCCGGGGGCATATGCCTCACCTTTTTACGTCCTAGTGGGGTCAATTAGGCCCAGTTTGAAAAAGAGTTCCAGACTTGTCTTAGGGGGACGTTCTTTAAAATCCTAAACGACAAAAACCCCTTTCCCGCCCGAAAAACCCAAAACCAAAGTAGAATTTTCCAAACCTACGATACGCGGTGCTTTGATGTTGAGTTTTTAAACAACTATCCACTGAAGCTTAGACCAGGAAAATTTTCCACAGTAATGGGAAATTTTCCATGAGGGGGTTTTCCTGGTAGGAAACGCCCAGGACTAGATATCCTGACCTCCCGGTGTTTTTCCCTTCTGGGGGAAAGGGGTCCCAAAGGGATTCCCCCCCCTCTTTCGGAGAGTGTAGCTGGGTGCGACCAAAAATGATCCAGCCCCCTGTTGCGGGGTCCTAGTAAAGGTATGTAATCGAAATTTAAAATTGAAAAAAAAAATTTCCAAACCCAAACCTAAAATAAATCTTGAACCCAAACAAAAAAACTAAAATGCCACGACGGTTTTGGTGGGACATTTTGGGAAAAACAAAAAATTGCCCCGCGGGACTAACCCTGGGCCAAGCTAACCAAAAGTTAAAACAATGTTTAAAAGAAAAAAAAAAAACCCGTTCCCAAATCTCCCGGGCGCACAATGTTTTAAATTTTGTAGAAAACGTTTTTGGAGTTTTGCGTTTAACCCGGGGGAAAGGGAAAAATTGCTATCCAGGGTAGCCGTAAAATTGTAAGGCGCTACCCGATTCTTCCAATGATGTTTTACTTGAAAAAAAGTACGGTCCGGTATCGACGGGAGAAAAAGAAAACACAAATCTTGCAATTAAATTTTTTTATTTGAAAAACCCAAATAAGTCACAAAAATTTTGCGAAAATTTTTTTAAAAAATATTTTTTTTTCCCTTAGATTTCAAGGCCCTATCGTTTTAGTAGATAAACAAATTATTTTTCGCCCAAAGCCTTTGAATATTACGGTGCCCAAATTTTTTCCCCTTCGGTTGATAAACCGAATAAGTCCAAAAAAGTGTTTTTTTTTCCCAAAATAAACAGGGGTTTCTGTTTCTTTTTTGTAGCGCGGGGGCACCCGGAAAAAATAAAACTATTTTGATTCTTCTACATTGTAAAGTTGTCTGCGATAAATTTGGGGTGGTTTTTGAACTGAGGAACGAAAGGGGAAAAAAATTAAAAAAACTTCTAAATTTTAGGGGGAATAAAACCCTAAACCGTCTGCATTGGGTAACAAAACTTTTTTTTAAACATTTTATTTTCTTAATAACCATTGCCAAAAAGATTTTGCAATTTTGCGGGGGTGTCTTCCTACGTTTCTGAAAAAAACATTGTACTGATTTGAGAAACGGGCCCAATTTACTTTCAGAAAAGTGATTTTTTTTGCCAAAAATTCAAATTTAAAACGCGTGGAAAGTGCTAGGGGTTGTAAATTAGTCTAGTGTTTTTAGTGTTCAAAGTTTATTTTTGTCGATCTAGGGTAGTGCATTTAAATTCTCAGCACTGAAGGCCACAAAAATCATTTTAAATGGGGTTTTTTTTTTAGTGTATGTATTGGCCCTGAAGAAATAGTAAAATCTGGGGGGGGAAACTTTTTGGCTTAGTGAAAAAAATAAAAAAAATTAAATTTAAATTTTAATTGTTTTTTAGACTTTTGGATTGGATATTGTTTAACGTCTCATTTTTTGGGCAACTTGGCTAATGAGACGAAGGGGGGACGAAAAGGGAAATAAAGGGCGGGGGACAGGGGTGGACAGGCCTGTGCGGGTTCGAACCCCACAACGAAATGGGGAGGGCGGGGGTTTCCCCCCCACGTCGTGGTGCTCCGTCTGTGTCATCATCCGTCCGTTTTGGGCCCGTGGGCCGCCCGGGGAGGTGTAAAGGGGAAGGGGAAAAGTCTACACACCCCAGTTATATTACTGATTTTCAGGGGGGGAGGGAAAAATTCAAACGCCCAAGCCAACCCTTTGTCCGACCAATCGCCGATTTGACCCAATAAAAACCAAATTTGAAAATAGGAAATATGGGCAATAGTGGTATGGAAAATGGGGAAAAAAAACCCCCGCGGGATGAATCAAGGCCGATTCAGAACAACTTTAATTTTTTAAATTTTCCATCGTTTCTAGGACGGCCCCAAAAGGGCCCACCGTATACAAACTCCAAACCAAAAGAAGAGCTACAATGTTAAGATATTCCAAGGCCCCCCTTTAAGAAGTTCAGAACCAAGAAAAATAATGTGTAGCCAGGTTTTTCGGCAGATATTTTAAAAAACTTTTTTAATTTTTTAAAAAACAGTACTACAGTGCGAGGGAAACGATACAGGGCGGTATTAAAAAGGACGATTTAAAATTGTACCGGGAAAAAACACTTCTGGCTCCACACGAAAAATGGTTAAAAGTTTGGGAAAATGAGATAAAAAAATCACAGCCAAAAGATGACAGTTTTGGAGCCAGGGGGGGTTGCGAAAAGGGGTAGGACGTGTCGAGTTTTAAACACAAACGGAAGGGTGAAGGGGGGGCCCTCTGGGGCCTTTCTGCGCCAAAAAAAGGGGAAAACCTTTTAAAAGAGGAAAAATTTTTGAAAATTTAAAAGCAAAAAGAGCGGGCCCAAAGGGAAAAAAACCAAAAAAGAAAAAACTTAAATTTGGGCCTTGTTTGGGGAGCAAATACCAGACAACCCCAGTAACCTTTAAAGGGTGCACTTTTTTTTTATCTAATTTATGTCATTCGGCCATTTGGGAAAAAGTTTTTAAAAAAAAATTACATGACCTGGGCCCCTCAAAAGGGGTGAAAAACTTTGTATCGCTAAGGTTGCCCACTTGCTTCACTCGATAAAAAAAAATTTGAAAACGTTTCTGCTAAAAGTAAAAAATCTTCAAAAAATTTCAAAATTATGGGGGTTTTATAAAAGCTGAAAAAAGTTGATGATATTGTCTTCCAAAGGGGCTATTTGAAAAAATTTAAAAAGCGCCAAAAAAAATTTTCCGTAGTTCGAAAAGTACAGCAGAACAGAACATATATTTCATTTAAAAGGGTGTCTCTGGGAAAAGGAAGCCAAAAACAAAGTAAGTGGTGACCCTTCATGCAGCGGGCATCGTGATTTCCCTTTGTCCCCGTCTTTTCCCCGAGCCAGTGAAAACGGCCCCACGGGGGTTTTGGGTTTTTGCGCCTCATGTGGGTGAGATTCTCACATTTTAAAACATCCCGGGAGGGCAGCCCTTTTCTAAAAATTTTCTAATCAAAAAAGCAGAGGCCTTGGGCCCCAAACATTTGGGGTTCCCCCAAAAACCCCAAAGGTAAAACGACTTTTTGTTAACCTAAAGAAACAAAAACGAAGCAAGGGGTTTGAAAACTGAAAAGGAAAAAGCATGTACTCGCCACAGAACGAGCGTCCAAAGATCACTAAAAAAAGGGCCTGTTTTTTGGCCAGGCGAACCCGCTGCCAGAAAATTTGCCGGGGGGGAAAAAATAATAAAACACCCCGAGCAGGCAAAGTTAACCTAAAAGACGCAATTTTACGAGACCTTTCAATAAAGGAACCTCCAGAAATAAGGGGAAATAATGAAAAAAAACATAAAGCCCTTCAACGCATACTTTTTAATGAAAAAAAACTGCAAAGGAATTTTAAAAGAAGGGATTTCCGCATCTTAGTCAGGGAAAATTAAATTATTTTTTTAAAAGGCCGCAGTAAAAAATACGTTTTTTAGACAGTCCAAATTAATATTTTTTAATTTTGCAAACTAAAATTTTTTTTTGTTTTTAGTAAATTGTGACCTAGTATATTATATTGGAACATAAAATTTAAAAAACACAACGGGGGTCCCAAAGGGAAAAGAATTTAAATTGTCCCCTGCACTTTCGCAGTTTTCGCCCTTTGGGAAAAAAATTTCCCCCAAAAATTAATTTTTTTTTAATTTAATTTCGTTTCAAACAATTTTAAAGTATATTTTTTTCAAAGTTAAAATTTTTTTATTGAAAAAAACTTTAGTGGAATTAACTCTATTTTTTTTATTTTTTTTGGTTTTTATATACTTTTGATAAAAAGATTTTTTTTTTTTTCGGGCAAAAAACCTGAAAAACGGGAAAAAATTTAAGTCATTTCCGAAAAAGTTGTTATTTTTTATAAAAAAAATAGAGTTAATTCCACTGAATGTTTTCAATATTATAATGAACTCTACTAAATTTTTAAAAATAATATTGTTTTAAATTTTTTTGATATTTCCCCCCTCTGTATTAGCAATTATGTTTTTTTAAAAAAAATTTCTTCAATATTAAAATTTAAATATCATACAATTTTAAAACATTTTAGTTTTTTTGGGCCCAAGGTTTTTCTAATTTATGTCTAAAACTAAAGTATGATGTTTTCTTCATATCCTTGGGTGTGATCACAGATCTCATATATATTTTCATTTTCTATTCGTTTTTAAACGGTAGGGAAACCCCATCTCACTCCCCTTTTTTCAATTTTTTTTAAGCATTGGCCCAAAAATCCCTGCCAAAAACTACTCCTTTAATGTTAAAGGGGCAAGATCTTTTTTTATTACCCTTTTTTTTCCCCGCCAAAGGTCCAGGTATATTTTTACAGAAAAAGTTGTTGGCAGGGTTAAAATTTTTTGTTCCTTTTTCTTCAAAAAATTGGGGTTTTTTGAAATGCCATAACTTTGCGGTAGGCTATATATATTTTAACACGTGGGTTTCATTTCCAGGGTGTAAAAAAATATATTGTCGGGTTGGGCATAATAACGTTTTTTAAATTGCATACAAAAATTTAAGGGGCATCAATTATAAAGAGAAAACCAAAAAAAAAATCACATGCATATGTTTTGGTTCCCTTGTTTATTGTTTAACTAATAAAAATAAAAAAAATAATAATAATAAAAATAATAAAATAATAATAATAATATAATAATAATAATAATAATAAAAAATATAAAATTTGTGTTATGCGTAGCTATAATAGGGTTAAAGTTAAATTTGAGACTGTTTTAATAGGTTATCAAAAAGCTCCATAGGGAGTTTGTTTTGTGAATATCCTTTTTAGAAGTAAGTGAACAGAGAATAGCTGACCAAGAAGAATTATAGTTAAAATAAAATGTTACCATAAACATATTAAATAGAATAAAACACGAAGTGAAGAACGAACTACAAGCGCATCAAGATGATAACGGCCCAAAACATCAGCAAAGGACAGCGAAGAAGAAGACCACTTCATACCAGAGCTACTAGAACTACCAGAATACCGGAATTGCCATACCTGCAAGAACTTTCAAATCTACCAGACACACCGAATTCCAGACAACCAGAACGTCCAGACCTATCAGAACGTCCAGACCAAACCCGAACATCCAGATTTACCAGAAAAGTCCAGGCCTTCCAGAACATCCAACCTACCAGAACGTCCAGGCCTACCAGAACGTCCAGAAAACCCCTAGAAATACCAAACCCAAACCCAAGAAGATCAAGATACCCAGAACAACTAGACGATCAAACACAAGAGGTAGATATGCATAACGCAATAGAAAATACACCTGACATGATCAATCTAAAGAACATCCTAGCTTTAGGCATTTACAACAGCCATGTCAGAGTTTGCGCACATACAACCAAACAGAAGACCATACATACCTAAACCCAAGCATTCAAAGGAAATGAAGACAGCGGGTACACATAATGAACACACATCTTTTATCAGATTACACACAAGACGAACTATCATTTGCAGACGTTCATGCGGCAATTTATTGTGCCGCTGTAGCAGTGGTTAGATATTTGGGCTTAAAGGTAAAATCTGCAACATCTTCAAAGACAAAACAGGAGAAGAAAAGTACGAAATGGGAAAAGCGACTAGTTGGGAGAATCGTTGAGCTTAGGAGAGATATCGGTCGACTGGAACAATTCCGAATGGGTAATCGATCTAAAAATGTGATAAGATACTGCCAAGATATATTTGAAAGATTCAAGGTTCACGCAAAGCATGAAACACTTAACGAATTCATTCACGAATATTTGGATACACTTAAACAAAAAGTAAGTGCTCTAGCTAAGAGATTAAAAAGATATAAAAAATGTAGTATTTAGAAAAGAACAAACCGAATGTTTAAAGAAAGGAAAAACAGTTTTTACCAACAACTATCTAGTACCGAAGAAATAATAGGAAATGGAACACCAACTAGACAGAGATAGAAGAGTTTTGGACAGGAATATGGGGTAACCCGGTAGCACACAACCAGGATGCACAATGGATTCAAGATGAAATAGCTAGGATGAGCGATATTAATGAGATGAGATTCGAAGGTATAACTATTGATGAATTAAAGTCGACAATCAGTGCTACACATAGCTGGAAAGCACCAGGTAATGATAATATTCAAAATTTTTGGTATAAGAAATTCAATACTACTCACAATCAAATTAGAAAATGTCTCAACGAGTTTATAAATGGAGTTAAAGAAACCCGAATTCTTTACTGAAGGAGTAACCTTTCTCAAACCAAAGGACAATGACACGAAGAACCCAAGTAAATATCGGCCAATTACATGTCTACCAACTATATATAAAATATTGACTTCATGCATATAGTGGTTACCAAATGTATGATTTAGGGTTCCCGCTCGATTTCGTGATGGAGCAACGCCGCATATTCCAATAGTAAAATACGATTTTAGATTGATAATTTTTTTAGGTGTCACTTTTCTACCCCTTGCAGAGGGTAAGGGTGGAGGGGGTTGTGACTATTTTAATTAAAATTTGATTTTTTCTTGGAACGAATAATACTTTGTTTATTTACTAAAAACACATTGCCGAGTTTGAAAAAAATAAAAAGTAAAATTTGTGCCGCCATCTTGGAAAATAATCACTTTTTTGGACATATTATCAAATAGTGAGAAATTCATAATGCTGATGAAAAATATTTAATCAAAAAACATAAAACGTTAAGTTTCCTTAATGTAAAACATTAGAAATTTAAAAAATCGGTTGATAATTGCTCGTTCCACAAACATTTGATTGAATGCACCTGTTGCTTAGCTAATTAGGTTATTGTTAAAAGTTGCCTACCATATACCGTTTTCGGATTGGAGAGTTTGAAAATTTAATTCCTATAGACCAACATTTGTTTGATATTCTAAAATAAGCCTGCAGTATTATCCAAACTGTATTTTTTTTACAAGTAAAACTAAGGTTTCTAGTTTTACCGTTTTTTTTCTTTCAAATTGGTGTTTTCTTTTAAAAAAACATTTTTCGAAAGCTATGTAGGTAGCATTTTTTAGATAAAACTTTTTTTCTGCATTTTTAATGTAGGGTTTTCTACCGCGTTTTAGTTGCGTTGACGGATGAGCCAATTTGGTTTATTAGTTGATCCATTTTTTAAGACTGTTGGATGCCCTCGAGCAAACGAGACTTTGACGCAGAATGCAGAGGTTAAGTCAGGATCACTTGCATTGACAAAGCTCTTATCGTTTCATTCGTTTTGTCCTATCGCCATCGGGTTGTGGTTTGCATTTAAATGTTAAATAAATGTGTGTATGGCGCGATCGAGCACATTGCTTACTTTTTTAGTAACTGACCGTATAATTATCTCACTAAACAGGTAATTTGTAGTAATTACCCAAGTTTGCAAAGGATTTTTTTAAAGGTTGAAATGTGCTCTGATCGCACCATGCGATCATCCTTTATAAACACATCCCAAAATTCAAATTGATTGCTTGAAAATTGGAGGTCGTAAAGTGATCCAGACTATATGTAAAATTAGCTAATTACCGATCAAGCGAATTTCAAAATATGCATTTAAAATGTAAAAATGTGAAAAATTGTATAATACTATTTTATTTTCAAAGATGGTACTTTTTTTCATACTTATTTAAGTAATCCGTCTGGGCCCAGGGAAGGTTTGGGCCTAGAGAATAAAAAAGTATAGTAGCTAGTAAGAGCGGGAATATATTACCCCCCGAAACTAGAGGCGAGTTTCTGACAATCGTCGTCGGGGACACCTTCCCTTCCCTTGGAACGACCTCCCCGACGACGATGACAATACACAACGAACGATGACGATGACAAAGACGACGACCGCGACGTGGGAACCCCCCTTTCCTACCCGTACCCGTGGCTGCGTGCATGTGCCTCTCCTCCCCATATCCCCTAGGCTAGAGTGGTGCATTTATGATCTATAACGGTTGACGCCCCTTTCCCCCAAATAGACCATAAATACGCTAATAGCTATTATTAGATACATATATGATCACGGTTCAATGGCAATTTTATAATTTATAGTACCACTCATTAAGTTGACATTCACCACTTTCAGTATTGCAACGTCATCGTCGCTCATTTCACAGCGTGACTGCACACGCACTTTTTTACTTGTTCATCACCCCTTCAAGTGCCGTAGAAGATTTGTTACTGGCACCTAGTGATTACTTTCCAATTTCCAACCGTAATCTTCATGGTGGGGGTGGGGGGAACCCTGGTTGCATTTGCCCGCTATCGCTAGCCCATACGCTAAAAATAAATAGGGCACAATGCAGCTTTTGTTGGTAATTTTTTTTCTGTGTGACCACCCTTGCCATTAAACATACACCATCGAATGACATTACCGGTTGCACTTTTGAGTGACTGGTAAAAAGCACGAAAAACAAAGTTTTAGGGGAAATAAAATTGTTTCGTCTAACTTTAGAAGCGATTCCAATTCTCCACAGAGCATATTATAATATCTTACCGCCCCAGATGTATTTATATAATTATTGCGGAAATGAAATTAGTAAAGGAGTATAGAGGTGTAGTTAGGCTTGACAAAATCAGGAGAAAGGGGAAATTAAGAAGAGAGTTTGGATTTTGACAAGTTTTTGTTCAAAATAAAAGAGAAAGATTGAGATAGTATGAACGTATGAGAGAATGGGACAAAAAGAGAATACCGAGAGCAGAATTTGAAAGTGGATATATGAACAAAGAAGACCTGGTAAAACCAAGAAAGAAGGGGAAGGAACAAATAATAAATGAGGGGGGGAAAAATAGCAGCAGAACGACTGTTGGAGGACAGAAGGAAAGGGGGGTGAGCTGGCGGTAAGAAGCAAGAAAGAAGAGGACGATATTAAAGGATGAAGGAGAAGATGAAATGGAAGATGAAGAAATTGAAGGAGAAGAGAACATGACAGGCCTGGCAAGCCGGTGAAAATAAACCCTTTGTGCCCTGGAAAATCTGGTGATTAGCCATTCCTGACCCGACTTATGTTGGAAGCAGGTGTAAGAAATATATAATATATTGTAGAAATATTCATTTTGCATAGAGCCTACACTTCTGCTATTCCATACCTCAACTCAGCTCTCGAAAATATTGTGATATTTTCTGCTTGTCCAAAAATGCATCTAATTCGAACTGTCTTCCTATCTTGCATTGCTTCTATCTGTTTATGTTGCAGCACACTTTCATTAAAGCAAAAACATTTTGACATTTGACCAGAAATGTGCTCGTAGTGCAACAGAAAACTCGTATGTAACAATTGCTTTCTCTGAATATTATTCTGGCTAAGACCTTACAAACAGAAAAAATTGAGCAAGTAAGGAACTTTTTTGGGACATTTTTCGTTTTTGTTGTGACACTGTATTGTGTTACCAATGTTTTTACATTTTGTAAACCTTTTGGTCAGGGGCTCAAATGTTATATTTAATTTTCGATTTCTTCCATAGACATGCTTTGAGTATGTAACTGTTCCACTTTGTTTCGTCGAAGAATATCATTTGAAACCTAATCTGGTATAATGCGTTTTTGTTTAAGTTCCACAGACTTAGACTCGATTTGTAATATTCATTGCGACGTTTTTCTATATCGGAAAATAAATTGTCTTATAGATCTTTAACTTATTTGTAATGCACGTTCAAGTTTCAGTTTGAGTAGTGATAAATGTCGAGGAAGGGGTTAATAAATTAAACAGTTAAACTTAAAACCTTTCAAAAAAAAGTTTGCTAGATAACAAAAAAACGACATTTTGGCAGAGGGTCTTGAGGAAAGAAATGGCCTGTTGGAACCGAATGTAAAATGTGTTTCTTAAAACATTTATTACATTTTGTCGCCAGCATAACTGTGATACTGGGATTTTGTTTATCAGACAAGCATCATGGTTTATTTTACTGTCCAATTGGAGACATGAACAATGAACATTGAATAGCCGATGTAAGATGTCCCGCCCCTCCTGTACTCAATTTGGTTTCCCACTTTATTGCAAAAGAACACATGCCTTCTTTAATTATTGTATTGAAGTCTATCGATCAGCCTTGTTTCGTATGCTCAAATCATTTGATGGAAAGCTAGATTATCTTGCTGCAATCTGATTCTGATAAGCAAAATCTGTCTATATATAAAATATGTGGCATTTTTTGCAACGCCGCGTTTTAAGGCTCTCACAAAACTCGTCCACCATGATACTTGTTGACCCCACAAAACACATCTCATAAATTTCACGATCATGAATTGCACTCATACTTTACCAATGTGGTAAAATAGACTCGAAACTAAAGGGAAAAAATGACAAATTTAATGCTTCATTTTTACAATAATAATATAATAATAAAAAGATTACAACTTTAGAAATGAGCTAGTCCAGATACGGGCCAAAATAATCAGATTTATTTCAATACTTTAATTGGCTTCTAGCGCCATAATACAACAATTAAACAATTACTTAAACTTGCGGAATTTCAGGTTGTCTAGGAAATTTTAAAAAGTTAATACATTAATAATTTCTTGATTAAAAAGTGGAGTCCTGAAAAAAAAACTACAAATCAAAAACACTTTAAATTGGGGTTTTTTTCTATAGCTGCGACTTTTTCCCTTGAACAATTTAAAGTGTTTTATAGTTTAAAGACAACCTGTACTTGTCCACAAATTCAAGTAATTTTTAGGGGCGGACTAGTTTTGTTTATTTATTTTCTATTTAAGAAGCAAGAAAAAAGAGGACGATAAAGACGAAATGATGAAATGGAAGATAAAAAAAAAAATTTAATGAGAGAAAAAATGACAGGCCCGGGAAGCCGGTGTTTTTAAACTCTGTTGCCTTAGAAAAACTGGGGTTATAGCCACCCCCCTGACCCGAATTTTTTTGGAAAAAAGGGGTAAGAAATATATATACATTTATTTTCTATTGCAATTTATATTCGAGACGACTGGGTATATGAGGGGGAAAAAATTTTACAAATATAAAACCATGCCTTCTGCGGGGTTCAAAAACCCCCGTTTTCAAATGAATACGCGTGGGCCAGCGCCCCAATGTATTAGTAACCCCAGGCGGCTTCAAACCCTTGATTCATGTTGTATTTTATACATTTTATTTTGTGATAATTTCCCGCGTATTAATTAAAAGCGCGTAAAAGGGAGCCAATTTTTGATAACTTCCCATATTGGAAAGAATAACTTAAAAAATATGTATATGGATTTTTTATAAAACGTCTATCCCATTATAACTAATTTCAACGGGGGACAAAACGGCGTCGTGTTCGTTTGAGCATGTGATTACTATTTAAAATCCATGGGTTAACCAGAAAATTTTAAAAATGGTTTGATGCCAAAAAACCATGCCTTCTACACAGAATGTTTTTAGTATTTCCCAGTTGAATATTGTGTTAATTATGCCCCTACCATCTGAAAAAATTTTGTTCAGTTTTTTAAGTGAAAATATTCAAAACGGGTTGTCCTATAAATCAACATAAAAATGTAAATATCAACCGATTTTAAAAAAATTTTAAAAGTTTTTGTTTAAAAACATTAAAAACGCAATTAATTTATTTAAAAATTTTAAAAATTTTTCTGAGTTTTTCACCCGGTAATAATTCGAAAATTTGAGATTTTTTTTTCCAGATGGGGTCTTTTTTGAACTTCTAGTATTTTTTTTTTAAAAGGATTTTTTTTTTTAGGAAACTACGAATTTTTAAAAAAATTTGGTTTTGTTTTGTGTCTATGGTAATAATCACAAAACCCCCCCCCCCCACCCCCTGCAGGGGGGGGGGGGGGTGACCCTAAAAATTTTTTTCAATCTAAAAGTATAATTAAAAATTTGGTAAAGTGCCGTTGTCCATCACAAAAATTTGGCGGGAAACGTTTGGGTTTCCTACTAATAACAAATAAGATATAAACATTGCGAAGAACACAATATCAGGCCCAGGAAAAAAGGATCTGTAAGAACTCACAGGGGTGTAAAGAACAACTTTTTATTGAATCTCTGTAATGAATCGGGACACAATAAGAAAAATATTCACGAAACATTGACTACAAGAAAGCCTTTGACTCAAACCACACCAGGCTTATTCGATTTTACAAAATATAAAATCAACCCCTAATTGAAAATTTTTGAGACAGTAATGGAGACATGGGAGAACAACACAAAACTAAATATAAAAAACCCAGCAGAAAAATAAGACCCAAAAAAAATTAAAACGTGGCATTTTCCAAGGTGATCTTTAAATGCTTTATGGTTTTGGGTCTGTTTTTAAACCCTGTCACTAGCTTAACAAATCGCATAGGGATTTAAAAAATTAAGGACAATAATTGGTATGTCACACATTTCCCCCCTATTCACAGGGTGCCCAAAATTTTTATGCATAAAATTTTTGCTCAAAAACAGTCTAGTCAATAAAAACATTAGATTTAGTAAAGATATCTGCATGGAGTTTGGAGTAGAAAAATGGACGCTACTATAAAAAGGGTAAGGTTACCAAGCAGAAGATTTCCAGCTGATGATGGAAATGGGTTTGGAAAAGGACGTAACGATGTTACAAATATTTGGATTCTCACAAGCTCCAAAATTTGAACATAAAGTTTGAAGAAAAATTTGCATACAAAAAACGACTAAAGTCTACCCCAAAAGACGCAACTAAAGGGTTTAAAAACAAGATACAGCAATAAATACATATGCTTTTTACCATACTGACATATTCTTTCGGATTTTTAAAGGGACCAGACAACACCCCACGCTTTGGAAATATTAACTCGTACTCACTTATTAAACACAGAATACATCATCCAAAAATCAGCAATAGAGATTGACATTTCCCAAGAGAAAAGGAGGAGGGGGCCCCAAATTGATCTGAACAATTATATTATAAAAAAATAACTTTTTTAAGAAAAAAATTTTTTAAAAGAGCAACCAACCCACACTGCATAGGCTGGGGTGCTAGCTGACAAATTTAACTCCCCAATCTAGCAAAAAAAAAATGTCAATCTAGGGGGAAAACTATAACTGACGCTTCAAAGATTTCGTCTCTCAAAAAAAGACCCTACACAAGAGACATTATATGAACTAAAAAAGGTCACGTAGATTTTAAAACCCAAAATAGGTGGTTAAACAACGGGGAACTTTTTGGAGAAACAAAAGGGGTTTATGTGGTATTCAAACGATGTTGCGACAAAACATTATAAAAATACATAAAAAACAAGAGCGACAGTAACACAAAGTAGAAAATTAGTCAAAGGTGAAACAATCGAAAAACATCATATCCGGGGGCAATCACTATGTCAAACAGATTACCTCTACAGACATAACCAATACAACATTATTTATAAAAAAATAGCAACAAATACAATCATTGACACAACAACCTTACACAATACAAACAGAGAAAGTACTAGATTTTGTAAAGATTTTCAAATTATATTACGACCGCACGTTATAACAGACAAACGATACATCCCAAAAGACCGATTTAATAATAATTTACAAGAAAACAAGAAAAAACCCTTTTCGACTTGCTTCCCAAAGTGCCCTAAATCGAGACCCCGGGAAAAAAAAAAATTAAATATAGTGAACTTGCAATTGAATCAAGAAGATTGGGAAAAAGAAAAAGGGAAATACAAAACCCATTCATTATATCGCCAGGATCATACCCAAGAAGCTACATAAACATTAAACAACTAGATCTTCAAAACCCAAAGTTACATCGAGACTCAAAAGGCTAAAACTCAAAAACCTGTAAAAAGTTCGTAAATTTTTAACTAAGAAAGATACTTCAGATTCCCAGAAGCTTCCCCCCCTGCCATGGTTTTTTTGGTTTTTCCCTATCAAAGCAAATGCTAGGATGGCGACGAGAAATTGGCCACGACCGTACACAGCAAAAAGAAAACATCATCTAAAAACAATATTACATTTATAAAAGACTTATTTTTAGTTGAGTTAAGACAAAAGTAATAATGTTGTAAAAGGACCTGGAAGTCTTGACGTAAATCCGTACAACAGTTAGCTCCGGTTTTTAAACCGGTTTGATGAAAAACATCCCAAAAAAATAAAAATTAATATAAAATAATAATTAATAATAAAAATAATATAATAAAAATAAAAAATAATTTTAATAAAAATAATAATAATAATAATAATAATAATAATAAAATAAAAAGTATCTACTGTTTCATACAAAAATGTAGGCTTACATTAAATTTTTTTTTTTGGAGGGGGATAGGCCTCCTAAAATTACAGTTTTGACTTGCCCATACAAGTTCTTAACTTGTAGTGAATTGTCAAAAAAAAATTAATCTAACTTGTACATAAAAACTTGTTTCGGAGAAATTTAAAATCACGTTTTTTTGATGGGGGTTTGACTTTGAGGAACGAGCCCAAAAAAAACCAGCATTGAGGGAAAAATTTTTAAAAATCTTGTTTTTTTTTTGAAGGCCCAAATTTCACAAAAAATTTTAATAAAAAACAAGCACTTCAAAAAATGGGGCCTTTCATTCCGAAAGGACCAAATCATCGCCCCATCAAACTTACCAACGATGAGCAACTCCCCGGGGTGTTCAAAACGATGGTCTACTTTTTGAAAAAAAGAGAAGATTTTGATTTTCAAAGAATATGAGGTACGTTACTAGGAGATTATTTTATATTTTTTTAGCATACATGTTTTTAAGGGTGCCGGTGCACCTTCGGAGTTTTTTTTAAAACTTTTTTCCTCAACACTGTTCGTCATACATGCCTGATTTGGTGACATGATATGCAAATTTAGAGAGTGCATTCTTTGGTTTCAGCCAATGGTGAATATCATAAGTACAGTCACGACCCCATCACCCCCACTAAATAATAACATTTTAAAGTAGGCCAAAGTTGTTTCTTTTAGAGGAACCGTTCAGAGATGCATAGTGATTGTGAAGTTGATGTTATGAATCTTTAAAATGTGTATTAAGTCATTCTACTTATTAGGGCCTATTAAACTAGTCCATTGCAAATTTGAGTAATAATTTCAGATGTTGTTTATTCGATCCCTTTTTCATATATTTCTTGTGTTCATACATTTACTATCCAAGAGCATGCTTAGTACTGGTACATTCGATTTCTGAAATTTGTTACTGACTCACAATGTAATAATTTCTGCATGAAATTTGCAATAATTAGCTGCTAGATGTAATGACCAATTTTTTTTTAGTTTAGCTCTTATATTCATAGGCTCTACATACGTATTGGCTGCTGCTACAAACTTTGATAAGATTACATACAATTTCAAGTTGGACCCCCCACTCCCCTCTGGAGTGCTCAACAAATTGGATTTTAAATACCAGGATCTGGTGTTGGCAATGTAGACTGTAATGCTATTTTTTCAACTTAACTAGGTTTTTCTATTCCTATTTTGTTTAATTTTAGGCTAACATAGTATTGAAACTTCGTTTAAATAATTTTTCATTGCAATTAAGTTGGTTCGAATTTAAATTATTTTATTTTATGACACTATATTTTAACATAAAAATGACCGGAAACCTTTTAATAAAATCTTTGAACATCAGGTATAAAATAGGGGTAGAGGGGAGAGGTGTTTGCACTGTCTATACCATTGCTTGGTTTCTTTCATATTATAAATATTGATCCTTGGTTGTTATCGCTCACTCGTAGTCGTTGATTGCGTTGGGGCCTACAGGGTTGGCTTGGTCGCTTTGGTTTGAAGTCCCCCACTGAAATCAGTTACCGGTACTTATATATGGCTGAGTGGGTAGACTCTAATAGGAATTTATTTTATTTAGGCCTAGATGCTATTAAATGTTATTAAATGACATTAAAATTCCATACACATATCCGTACTAATAAGATATGATAATCTTCACAGGTGGGCAACCAGGCCATTTGTCGTTGTGGACAAGTGAGTCTTTTTGGAGGAGTCGATGCCCTTAAAGAAAGCATCCTATGAATGATGGCAATGTATTTTATCTTCAACATCCATTATCCAAAAGAAGTGGCATCGATCCTGGAGTTCATGCATATGTATGTAGATACTAGACAGTTTACCGTACAAAATTAATAGTTTGTATGAAACTACTAAACACAATTATTTCTTTGGGGAACAGATAATTTTTTTTTTTTTTAAATGTTGCTGAAAATGCGTGTTTGTTTTTAGTATCTCTATTATGTATTTTATTTTGCCATAACAGGGAAATAAGATGGTTACCAAAAACCAATCTAAAATAATTCAACAAACCAAAAACCCAACCTAAATAAAAATAAAAAATAATATCGGTTCTATTCCCTGATTCTGCAATTATAGTACCGCTGAACCTTAAAATGTCAGTTAGGTGTTGCTCTATCGCACAAAGTTCTGCAGCTTATACGCACACCTTCATAGGCCTATATCCCAAGTGAAGATGTAATTAAACTTATGAATATTTGTACAACTAAGGCTCAGACAAATTTTCCCTTAGGCTACCTATTTATTTTATATTTTTTATACAGTGTGTAGGCTACTAACTACTACAGTGTGTAATTAACATGTGATCATATTATTATGGAATACTAATAGTAATAGTATAGTATTAAATTTAACGATGGCATACTGTTAATTTCTCTATTTCATTAGTAGGAAAACACTTAATCTGTAGATGTAATTGATTTAATGGAAATCAATCCAGAAATAAAAAAGTCCATCCCAGACGGGAATCGAACCTCAGATCTCTTAATTGCCGGTTGGGTGATCTACACATTAATCACAGTATGTACTATAAATTATAGTTCTATTTCTTAGTTGAAACCAAAGAATAATCCACTATTACATAAAACCATCTTCAAACTACATTCAACATAGGCCTACCGTCTACAACCCAAAAAACATAAACTAGGCCGGCAATTGGGAGATCAGTGGTTCGATTCCCGGCTGGGATGGACTTTTGTAATTTCTGGATTGGATGGAGTTTATTTCAATTATAATTATTGTAAATAACTTCTGATTTCAGGAATATCCTGCTGATCATTGGAGAAGGCAGTAAAGTCAAACGAACCCGAAAAAACCCTCCGGCCGTCCAGCAGCGACTCCAGACCTTCCTTACGGAAATGAACGCATACTGTGCACATTGGCAGTGATGATCAGGAAAAGTTACTGACTAGTGATGGGTAAATTCCGGGAATTTATTTTCGGGGAATATTCCCCCAGGCGGTAATTTTGAGGGAATTTTCGTTCAAAGACAAAAAATGACCACAAAACCTTAGAAAGCATTATTTTAATTTTGTAATTTTTATTATTTATATAATATTATATAGGTTAATAATAATAATATTAACAATAATAATAATAATAATAATAATAATAATAATAATAATAATAATATTAAATAAATAGTGTAGGCCTAAGGCTAAGTAGTACTTTTACTAACATGGATCCAGGCCTAGGTCTTGCCTTACGTGAAAACCAACATAACACAATCATGAACATGACGATTAGGCCTAGCAGCGCGGTAGCTTCTAGGGCCCAAAAGTGGAATCCAATTTTGTTATTAGGCCTAGGCTACCATTAGCCTATTCTCCATAGTCGGGGATTTAAAACAACTCTTTGTTGTGTTATTCGGAATTCCGCATATTCGTGAAGAAAAAAATTCAATATTCGATTCAACTTTAAAAAAACACTTCACCACACTTCCTTATAATTAAAAACGTTATAATGATTCTACTACTATTGATACTCATTCTACTGTCATTGGCAAACCAACTGTAACACTGCGAATTTCACCTCACTCACAGGTAGATAGCAGATTATAGCACACAGAATATATTGACCCACTGAGTTCAATCGAGTGACTACAGAGGTTGATCAAGATCAAGTAAATCAAACTAGGAAGAATACATTGTATATGTAGAGCACTACCAAATCTGGAGTAATGTATTGACAATTAATCATTGTCACATATCTTCTTAAACGCTGTGAATAAAGTGCCAAAGGTATGTAGACATCTGTCTTCGGCTGGAAGAAGTAGACGGAGAAGAGGGTTGCGTGTTCCTGCTCTGGCATGGCCATGTTCTGCTTTTAGTTTTGCTATGTACATGATAGCTTATCTGGTGACGTGCAGTTGAATCCAGGCCGGTTGCAATTGGTGGTCATAGCATATGCTCTTCGTGTAATACTGTTGGACGAATCAGACAAATTATTCCTCGAGTGTGGAACATGTAACAAACAGTATCACCGTACTTGTGTTAAGATGAAGCCACTGGATTACAAGAAAATGATAGCCGCTCATCGTGTTTGGACTTGTTGGGAGTGTGTACTGCTTAAATTTTACCAAGTCTTTCTTTAACGATTCTGGCACTTCTTGTTCGACAAGCGATGATATTCAAGAACAAGATTTGGATTCACATAGAGCTGAATCAGGTCTAAAGATGCTGCAATTTAATGCGAGAAGCCTAAAGAACGGTAAAAAACTGCCAGATACACTTCTCTTTATCCACTCTCAAAATGCAGATATTGTGTGCTTTTGGTGAAACATGGCTCATTCAAGAATACATGACAATGAACTTTTCCCAGACACCAACTATGTGATTTTTTTGAAAAAACAGACAGAATCGGACGGGGGGTGGCGTCTAGTAGCCATAAAGCCGGAATTGCACCCTATTCGCGTGTCTAGTCTTGAACTGAAGATGCTGAGGGCATTTGGGTAAAAATATCAAAAAATGATAAGACATTTCTAATTGGTTCTGTTTACCGTTCTCCAAATTCATCTGATGATTGTGATAAAGCATTACTGAACTCACTAAACAGTATAGCAAGATGTAAGTCAAATTTATACAGATATTATTTTGTGTGGAGACTTTAATCTTGATGTAACATGGTGTAACATTCCTTGTGCACACAATGTGATAGCTGAGGAATTCGTGTCCTGCTTTTATACCTACTCCTCTCCAACTGATTAATGAACCAACCAGAATAACAGCAACGACTATTTCCCAACTCTTGATCTCTACTGTGCAGCAATACCGAACTTTTAGAGAATATTACTGTTGTGGAAGGTGTTAGTGATCATTATGCAATCACAGCTACAATTAGTGTCAAGTCTCCAAACAAACAGCTGAAAACGGAGGTATACAATTACCAAACAGCTGACTGGAATTTACTTTCTGAACTTCTTGTGGATAGGCTCCTATTGCATTATGATACGGATGACATTAATTTTGCATGGAATAACTGGACTGATTTTTTTTGTTTGGTGATTTTGTTGGTGGTTTGATGGTGATTCTGGGAAAACACTTTACATTTTGATTGTTAGAGGACTATCCGGGGGGTTGAGGGGAAGGTTTAAGAAACTAGCCTATAAGAATGAAAACATATTATCTTAGTTAGTTAGTAGGATTTAAAACTTAAGAAGTTGAACCAACAATGACATCAGATGATCATCAGAACAACGATAAAACCAATAAACGAAGTATGCCTAAGGAGGAAAAAAACTTTAAAAGGTGTAACGATAATTGGCATTCGATAGTTTTCAATCTAACCAAGGAGCTGCGAAGTGCTGGACATGAATGGCAGGGAAATTGCTACCCTGGTATACGATCGGACCAACTTACAAATCCTTGCTCATCAGGAGACCCAAAAAAGAATAAAGCTTGTTTTAGTACATGTGGGAACCAATAATTAAGGGGATGGGGGGAAAAATGGAAATAAACTGTCTGATACATGGAATGATGATGACACTCAAAAAAATATTTTCCCCTGTGCAACAAAAGTTATGACAGGGATTATCCCCTAGATTGGACATGCAAGTAAGTTATGTAAATGGATTAAATAATGGTATATAGAATATGTAGTTAAGGGAAATTTGGAGGAACCCTTTTTAGATGTAAACCAATGAATTTGGAAGGACTGTCTGTAAAGGGATGGACTACACCTCAATAGAAAAGGTAATGAAATTTTTTCTAATATGGTAGTCGGCTTTAAAAAAGAACCTGGAGGGGCATCAATAAAAAACTTACGCCTAGAGAAATAGAAGAAATTGCAGACATAGATGGACCTATGGAGGGAAACTAGAAAGTAAAAGTGGCAAAAACAGTCAGTAAAAACTGGGAGCAAAAATGTGTATTGCATCCGGCACAGGCATGCCTCCGATACACAGACACAGACCGCGAGTTTTTTAATTGGATATTGCTTAACGTCTCATATTTCTGCAACTTTGGCTTATCGAGACGAAGGGAGGGACGTAAGGGATGACGCGGGGGAACAAGGGGTAGACAGGCCTGTGCTGGTCAGAACCAGCCACAAGCGTATGGGGAGGGCAGGGGTTCCCCACGTCGTGGTCGTCTACGTCTGTGTCACCATCCGTCCGTGTTGTCTTTGTCGTCGCCGTCGGGGAGGTAGTCCCAAAGGGGAAAGGGGGAAAATTCCCCGACGACGACCCAGAGCTCGCCAAAAGTTTCAGGGGGAAAAACTCCCCTAATCACGGACCAAACCACGAGAAGGTTGCGAGTTGGAATTTGATGGCCCACAGACCGCGGACGTTGGCGAAGTTTGAGGAGGCATACTTGATGGGAGAGCAGTACTTTTAGCCCTAGGTACAGTGATATAAGTGATGCGGAAGACTAACAAATATAGTGTGTTTAGTGAAAGTTTTAAATTTGCTAATATCTCAATAATTTGTTTTTTATCGTGTCATGCGAATGTGCCATAGTATATATATTTTGTAGGTGTTTAATTTTTTCTCTTGCTTATTTAGTGGAATATGCAACAGCCTATGACATGTCAAATGTGATTTTTTAATTGTTTGAAATACCATCATGAGTGCCTTGGTAGTGCAGGCGGAGAGCCTGATAAACAATAACACCAACAATGTGGCCGGAAACCTATATGCATCTTGTTGCAAAATTCAATGGCGGGAAACAAGTTTCTACGGCCAACCGGTTGTCCTTCATAACCCGAACACAAGGGGCCGGGTTGTCCTTCCAACTTGTTGCAACTGCTGACATTGACTGAAAACGAAGCTGTTGGGCACTGTCCTGGCAAAGTGTTGAAGGGCGTAATCAGGGGTCGTATCATTAAGCTGATTGATTATTGCTTAACGTCTCATATTTATGCACTTTGGCTAATCGAGACGATGAGTGGTGATAGATGAGGATGAAGTATGAACAGAAGGGAGGAGGGGAAACCCGGTACCGGCACGTAGCCTACTCCTTTCGAAAAGTACCAAGGGGACCAACGGCTTAACGTCCCATCCGACAGGACGGTGTAAATTTGACAGTCGTATATAGGTTCCTCCACTTACCGGACTGCCGAGCAGACGTAAAGGAGAACTAAGCCCTTACACTAGCTTTCGAACCCTCCATCTGCTCTAACCAGCGGTATACGTGAGTTTCAGGGTAGAGCGGTCACCCACTCTACCTATGAGGATGACCACGCCCGATTCTGCTTAACTTCGGTGTTCGAGTGGGAACCGGTTAAACGAGCTCGGCTAAACCGCTGGCTATATATCATTAAGCAGTCATCGGTTGCAAGGTATTTACGATTTAAATAAGAACGACGAACGAACAAAGAGCGAAGAATAAGAACGAGAAAGAAGAAGACTATAGCGGAGCGGAAGCATATTCATTATAAATTCCTCTATGGCTTTCACCACCACCAACCAGATATGCCTGATGAGGAATTACGGGAAGGCGGAGAAAGGGTACTGGCACTTCTCACCGTCACCCCCAGATGGCAGTAAAACATTGAGGAAGCCACCAAAGACCAGGCCAGCAATCCTAGAGGTTTGAAGAGCGTCGGCAACGTCTGACTGTCCAGAAAATTTTCAAAAATTGGCGTTTTGGCATTTTTTTAAATCGGCTTTAACCTGCTTCTTTTTGTTGAACATAGATACTAGAGCAGGAGTCGGGAACCTGCGGCTTCGCAGTTTCGTTAATTGAAAAGCATTGAGTTATTAAATATATTTTCTGTTGTGTAGGTTGTATTCTCCCCTACCCTCGTTCACACCTATACGGCGGCGAAACGGCAGAGGCGGTGGAGACCTGGGGATGGAGGATCCAGATATTGCACTCTCACCAAATACAGTACATCTCATTCAAGATACACTGACGGCGGATGGAGGACCGCTGTCGGTATCACCTGTACTACCCGAAGACGACGACGACGATAACGGACACTAAGTAGGTACGTCATCTTTTGATTTATGGACGAGCCATATTGGACTGACGACGCACAAGACGGCGATTGGACAACAGATCCATCGTCGCTGCATTACCCAACTAAAAACTTTAAACTCAGACTCGGACACTAATATTAATGTTACGACGCAGACCTATCACCTGACTTCCATCAACTACTCGATAATGAACCCCCCCGGCTTCTCCATGCGTGCATGGAGCTTGAGAAGATAAAAAAACTGATACACGTAATATGCGAGTGAAAAATGACAAAATCCAACTTGAAAAATAGATTGAAAGATATACGGCGGATATAATTTTTTTTTAGATAACTTCGCAATGGACCCAGACAAGAAACGGAATGAAGAAAGAATGATGGAAGTTATCAAATACATTTCAACAATTTAAATACGTTCTCGGGGTAAAGAAGATAAAAATTGTCCCACTTATGTCCCACCATATGTTCCCGAATGTGGTGACGGGGACTGGGGCAGAAAAATTACAAATCATTCAAAAACGAAAATTTCGTTGGTGATGCGATTTGTCCAACGTTGCAGTGGCTAACAAATGTTTGTAACTATTTTTTGTCTGCGTCCAAGAAATTGATTGACGCAAATAGAAGGTCAAATGACTCACAGTTTAAACCACAGTCTGACTCAGGCCACGAATTAAAGCTACAATATGTAACTATCAAACACGTGAAACATATTATAAAGGAATAAAAATAAGTTATCCTTAGGACCAGACTCAGTTCAGTGTTCGCTTTTTATAAATAATACATTAATAAAACCAAATATCAAACGTGCGTCTTGGCCGTGGGATTCAAAACCAAATCTGTGCCAACACCAAACTATATCCTCTCGAGGAGACGAATTTTAAACCACTCAGACTGTCTTGCCTAGGGTGCAAGGGCGGCAATACGATTCTCACAGATAAAATAATTTTAAATTAGGTTTTAGTTTAAAATCATTCCTCTCGTCCATGTGTTGAGGACATTCTACTAAAATGTGCTTAACAGTTTAAATCTCCCCACACTGTTCACAGGGGGGTGGATCTTCACTTCTTAAAAGGTA
>JAMZAV010003202.1:0-74141 GCA_024449915.1 Sweltsa coloradensis | reverse complement strand
TTATGCTTTAGTTCATATGTTTAGACTATAGTATAGACATGGAATGGAAGACCTCCAAGTAAAAAATACAACATACAATTGTTTTCCAGTAAGGTATGCGTAATGTGAATCTTTTCCACAAATACTATTTGCATACCGATTATAGTTGTCTACCACTCTAGTCCCTTGTGAAAAAAAATTCAATTATAATACTGATAACAAGTGTGGGTGAAACTTAGTAAATAACGGGCCATGTGGGTCGACAGTGTTATGAGAGAGCTAGATGAAGTGACATTCTCGCCAGCCCGCCCTGTGTGAGGCCAGCGCTACGGGCTAGCGGCGATCGCCCGGGAACACGCGGGCGAAAACGCGGTGGCCGGCGACAGACCTGCTCGCATCGAACGTCCGACTCAGACTGAGCCTAGGTGCTAGAAGGTCGCGAGGTCAAGGCGGAGTTAGGCCGGGGAGCGTTGGGGAGACACTAGGATTCGTAATTTTTCACTCACAAATGATTTTCGAAACAAGACTATTTAAAGGGGGGAAAATGAATAACCTTAACGGAATTTACAGGCGACTGATGAGACCCGGTTACTTCCCCAGTCCTAATATGTTTAAACTTTGTGATGTTGAGGGAACCTGTTCTCCACTCTGAATTGTCATGTGGGCTTTCACCTGAGGGTCATTTCTCTCGGTGGTTCTATGATTTTTTCTGTTATTATTATTGTTGTACGTGGATTTCCTTGTCTCCAGTTATTAGTTGACCCTCGGTTTTCCTGGTAGTTCCCCGGTATCCTCCTGAATTATTTCCCCCCGAACTATTTCCTTGATTTCCCTTATAGTTTTCCCCTGTATTCTCCTGAATTGTTCTTCGAATTTCAGAATGATGCATCACATAAGAGATGTTTGCCTTTTCCAGATTTCTTAAACATTGGACTATTTCTCCATCGTGTCTCTATTTTGTGACAACATTGCTCTCACATTTTCACAGAAATGTGGTATAATTCTCTCTATTAATATGTCTCAGGCAAAGGATAGGACAAGTAGCCAACTTGCTTTACCAGCCGTTGCACATATCCAGCCAACATTGAAGAAGAACCCTTCCCTGTGCATTTGCTATAAAAGGATACCAATTACTTTTCCCTGTTCGTTTTGCATTCCAGTATCGATCTAAGAATAACATTTAAAACTGCTGAGAAATTGCACATAACATTACCTTTAGCCTTCATAACGTCATACGGTTCAATTCCACCATCGACGTTCTGCAAAACTGACTTGCATCACCAAACTGTCTCGATACAAAAAGGGGTCTTACATTCAATACTTAATTTCAAGCATTATTTCAAGAAATACGTTCTCATTTTTCATGACTATAGCTGCATCTTACAGATGGCTCTAGAATGGATGATGCGGTTGGTTGTGCTTATACTACTGATGCAGGTAAAATTCTCTTTCCACCTCCACCCATGTTCAGTGTGTATAATGCTGAACTTTTTGCATTACTTCAAAGCCTACTATATGTCCAAAGGAGTAACATATCAAAGTTTCTTATCTGCACAGACTCTTTTGAGTTCCCTGGAAGCAATGTCTGAAATTTTTCCAAGTCATCTAATGTCATCAATGTCAAAGTCGTCATCAACCCGCTTCAGATTTAACTCAACCTATCTGCGTCATATTCCTATATCCAATCATGGTTAGTTATATTGCAGGAAATGTAACCTAGCTAGATTTTTATGGTTATAATCTAATATGAGAAAAGTTCCATACAGCAGACTTGCTTGCTCGCATTTTTGACGAAATAGTCCCACCAGCCAAACAAAAATTCAAGTGCGCTCTTGAAAAAATTCCTAGAGCTTTCGCGACAGATACCCACCTAGGCAATGTAGTTGTGACTTACCTCGTTATAATATCTTGTACGTTTAAGAAAATTCCAAAGAAGACCAATTTTCCTCGCACCTCAATTCAAACGGTCTAAACTATACGGAACAATAATAAATAGGTAAAATAGTTATAAAGTCTTACTGGATCGTTAATCATTAATCACATTATTCACAATAATCTCACTTAATGTTTATGCTAAAACTCTTAGTGAAATTACGCAAGAGGGCACAAGCATATAACCCGCATCACGCGCTAAACTAAAACGTTTGTAGCCTCAATGCCAGCGAAAAGTTTGTTAGTGAAAAAAATATTTTTAATAATTGATGAGCCATGTCATAGGTAGCTATGAGCTTCGCATCTCTATGCATACCTATGACAACTTTCTTGGCCTTCGGGCAGCTTTGAAAAGGGGAAAAGTCGATTCCCCGGTGCGCAGTTTTACAGTCTATAATAACATTAAATCCTGGATAAGGCAATATCTACGTTTCACTGCCCCCTAATGTTGCTCGTTGGCTCTTCGTTCCCTGCTCGTTCATGTCATAGTGTTAATTGTTGCCTGGCAGCGCTAGTTACCCCCCCCAAAAGCTCTGTTGTATTTTTGTAGTTGTTTTGATTTGCATCACATCAAAAGTCATCTCCGATCTATTATATTAATAAATTGAACTTTTAAATTTAATTGAAATTGAACATAGAAAGTCTGAATACAAAACACTGAGATAGCATTTTAATCGTCTCTACGTGTAAAAACAAAAACAAAACTGAGCTTTTGGGGGCGGTAAGTACGCAAAGAATGCCTATGTGAGAAAAAGTGCGAATAACTGTCAACAATCAAAACCTGTCCGTGGACAGGTAGGGAACGAGGAGCCCCGAGCAACATCTAGGAGGGCAGTGTCTACGATACTCCAGTTATCGTCACGATAAACCTCACTGCACATATAGAAATATCAATCATAACCAATAAATTACACCTCTCGAGTTTATGTCCTTCTGTCATCAACACAATTTTAAAGAGTTTCAATGCCCTTTACATACAGCATCGATATGACCTCGCCGCCCCGCACCTTTTGACTACCACCTTCACTCGCACACACGCAGCCTCGCACTGGGTCTGTCTTTTCTTGTTGCAGGCGGCCGTGTTTTGTCTCCGCTCTACGGTATGTTCGCGTGTCGAGCCTCCACAGTACACGAAGTTACTTCTGTTACTGCTGAAGGGTGTTGTTTGGGGAAAGTCTTTGCTGTTATGTTCCCCGCATTGTTCTCTATAATATTTGTGAACTTTGGCAGATTGTCTGTTCTGTCCAGGTTTTGGGGGAAATTGATGTTCAGAAAGTGTCAGGTTCTGTTTCAGTGTGGGATGAGTGCCTAGTCACACAAAGGAGGTCCCCGGTTTCTGTGCTTGGGTTTTGTTATACCAAATTTCCCCTGTGTTGTTTTTGCAATTACTCATTGTTTGAATCACCTTTAAACTAATAGTATACGTTAGTATTACTAAGTGGTTTATTGACGTTATAATTTGTGCCCATGTTTGGTGCATGTATGTGGCTTTGTCTTGTCAGTAGGGTAGTAACGTACTTTCCATAGTTTTTTGGGTTGTTTATTTTATTTTTTGATTCAGTAGCGGCGATTTGTTCGTTTTCAAATTTTAAGCTTGCTTGTGGTTTGTTTCAAATGCCTATGTAAAACTACTCGTCGCGCCACTTTTTCTTTTAAAAGATTTCGAACAAGTTTTGCAAACAGTACCCCCCCCCCCCCCCCATCAGGCGACTTTTCAAAAATAGTTCCAAATAGGAGTTTTTTCGTGGCTCAATGGGACCTAGGCCTAGCACCAGTGGGGCTAGTTCTGGGTTTTGGGGCCATGGGTTGGAAATAATTCATTATACCGGCAGATGACGAACCAGCAGTTATAGCCTACCCTGCTTGGTTGTGACTACATCCTGCAATAGGTTTCTGCTGGATCGTCTACAATCTCGTCTTGAACGTCCATACTACTACTTGCTTGTAAACACGGTGCGGCAGCGAAATTCAAATCTCGTTCCTCACGATGCAAGCTCTACGTACTACTCAACACAGTCTAGTAGCATCTCTCTTCTCTCTCGCTCTCGTCTGGCCGGGCGATTTTCTCTCTCTCTCTCTCTCTCGCCGGCCGATCAACCGCTAGGGCTGGGCCCAGGCGGCCGATTGCATTGACTGTAGATGCTAGCGTAGAAACAGGCTACTGCTGGTTGAAGGCCAGCCGTCACATTGACTGTACGTGTGCTAGCGTAGACTCAGCAGGCTACAGCTGGTTGTAGGCCTACTCGTCGCGGTCGCATCGACTGATTGTGTTGAGTGAACCAAAAAGGGACGCCGCATTCTTCCGCGAAAGTCTTTGTTGTCAAGACTATGAAAATGAGAAAACTGGTGTTTTTGTAAGCTCGGCTCGAATAAATCGCGCCTAAAGCCTTGCTCGGCTCGGCTCGAATAAATCGAGCCTAAAACCAAGCTCGGCTCGGCGCGAGCTCAAAAATGTAGCTCGAAAAGCTCGAGAAATCGAATACTCGCACAGCCCTAGTATTGTGGTGTATTGCTTACAGTAGAAGAGTGTTACCCAGTATTTGAATGTTGAAAATGAAGTGGAGATATTCAAGGAAAATAAAAATAAATTGTATATGTCACTGTAACATATTAAAAAGATGATCTCAATACGAAAATTATTCGTTATTATTCGTTCGTAAACGCCGTCCCGTTAAACAACTTGACCAAAAAAAATTATAAAACAACACTGAAAAAAATTAACAAAATCGTAAAACAAGCGCAATGCTTGTCACTCGTCATTAGTGCTGCCGGTGCTGCTTCCCGAGTTGTCATTACTGTCCACGGAGTCCAAGTGAGACTGAGAGTCTGGCTCGGCGTCGGCGTCGTAATCTTCGTCCTCGTCGTCAGTCGCCCACAACACATCGTCCTCATGGCCGTCTAGATCATTGGTGATGCTGCACTTTTTAAATGATTTCTCGATTCTGGCCGATAGTGAGCCATGCAGCGGAGTTCCATTGCGTCACCAGTTCGAGTGACACGCGCTTGATGTTGCCTCGCAGGCGTGAGGGCGTGGTCTGTTTGTGACAACCATTCATTGTATCTTTCCCGGAGGCGTCTTTAAAGGCTTGTTTTATCGAAACATCCAGAGGCTGTAGTATGGATGTCAGGCCCCCGGGAATAACAACCAGATTTAGTTTTATTACGACGCAGCAAGCCTTGTACGTCGTCCGTAAGATGCCCGCGAAATTCATCGAGCACTAACATGTTGTAGGTTTAAAAAGGGGGCCAGGCCTGCGCAACCACACACACTTGATCCAATCTAACATCAGTTTTGTTGGGCCTATGTGGAATTCCATATCATTTATTGGTACTTACAAACATCGGTCAAGTCCAATGCAAACACAAGATAATGCTGCGGTTCGATTCCTCGTCTATCAACGACTTTCGGTGTTGATTTCAAGTTTTATACAGTAAGCATTCTTGTACTACTTTTTTTTGTTCCTCTTCGTTAAAACATTGCTTGAAAGTAGTACGAAGTTGTATAATGCGAGTACAAAGTTCAAACCATCACAAGCCGTTATGAGAATTACATTTCTAACAAATCATTTGGTAATCAATTGTAAATAGTTATTTAACTTGAACAATTGCTAGAGAAAATAGAGTAGATGATGTTAATTTCATGATGTCATCCGAAGATTGTGAATGACGCGTTGTTTATTTAAAACAATTTCGCTGTTAAAGTCAATGCCCATATATCGAATTCTTCTTTGTTCATCAAAGGCAAAAATAACTGATCCACTAGATGTTGTCAGTGGAATGGGTAATAACATTCCTTTATGTATGAGTATTTCTCTCCGCCAGTAAAGTTTAGTAAAAGGCTGGAGAGCTCTACCAATTATCCATATAAATTTTCTGTTGGAATAACAGGGCATCACACAGTAGAATACAACTAATTCACTGGCAAGCATGTCTGCGCATCACCTCCAGCTTCTCTTGCCCAGTGTACACTTTCAGTGTGTGACAGTACCCGTACCAAATCAGACACTTTGTAATTTTCAAACCCAAATCTTGCCCTCTTGCTAGTGTTGTATTGAACATATGACAAACGCCCCCTAAATTTCATAAGGCTCTCATCCAATGTTATTTTGGCCCCTGGGATGTACACGGTTTCTCGCAGCATGTTCAAGATAGGCATTATTTTTCTAAGCCTATCTTTCCCCAGTTTCAGCACTATCGCCATGCCTTTGACCCTGCGGCTTCGCACGGCGCGGTGCCCGAAAAAGGTTCGTCCTGCTGGGATTCCTGCTGGCGCTTCGTGCTCTCCCGTAAATTTTCTGATCCTGATACGCTCGTCCATCCATTAACAAAATGCAAATGGAAAATCCCTAGCTATTTTACTGAGTGGATTGAGCGTTATTTCCCGCTACGACACTTGCATAGCATGCGGCAGCTCGATTTTTTAGTAGTTTTTATTTTATATCTAATAGTGTTTGGTATTGAATTTTGAAAGTTATTGTGGCTAACAACAATGGAGGCCCAAAAAATATGTAAGTATCTATATCACAGATGAGATATCACTACAGAGGTAAAAGTACCCACAAATATGTGCCCCAGGTTATGGTAGTCTAATGGAAAAGGTGTAGAATAGAAGGCAAGTGTTCTCTCCATAGGTTTTTTCGCTAATACAAAATTACCGAACTACCATGGGAAATCAAAAATAAACCATTCACGTGGCATATTTTAACAGTAAAAGTGGCAAGCTTTTCCATTGGAGCAAGCAAGATGTAATGTCAGTTATGTTATATTCCATAAATGAAAAACAACTTCCGCAAAAATATATCACATCACATGTATCACAAATGTATGTAAAGATGGATCAAAATACATACCGGTATCACAGACAGTATCACAAAGTTACTCACGTAACAAAGAACCAGAGCCGATTTGATCAAAATATTACAGACATTTTACAAATAGTGTACACCACAGGTGATAGTAGGTAATCTTAATATCATATTATACGTACATTACACTACAGTGTAGACAATAGACATAACTACATATTCATGGCTTTACCCGCACTGCTCGCATTTGAAATCGGGTTTTTTCCCTTTAAATTAGCAACTGAAAAAACCCATTTTTTTGCCAACATGATAAGTGGTACCACTGTAAGCAGGTACAAACTTCTACCATATCATTAACATCTTAAAATATCCACTACCTTTCTTAACCACTTTTGGCAATCTACACAAGCAATATACTGGTAATTAGTTATTATTAGCTGCAATGGCCGGGTACTCATTTTCTTGGGGTGTAGGGAATGGCAGCAGAACATTATTTTTAAACAAAAAAAAAGATGGTCTTTCATCTGAGTTTGGGCCATCAAATTCCAACTCGCAACCTTCTCGTGGTGTGGCCTGTGATTAGGGGAGTTTATCTCCCTGAAACTAATGTGCGAGCTCTGGGTCATCGTCGGGGAACTTTCCCCCTTTTCCTTGACGACCTCTCCAACGGGGACGACAATGACAACAGGACGGATAAACAAGACGGAGACGACCACGACGCGGGGGAACCTTTGCTCTCCCCATATGCTTTGGCTGGTTCTGACCAGCACAGGCCTGTCCACCCCTTGTCCCCCCGCGTCATCCCTTACGTCCCTCCCTTCGTCTCGATTAGCCTAGTTGCACAAATATGAGACGTTAAGCAATATCCAATCAATCAATTCATCTGAGTTGGATAAAATCACACCCTTCAATGTCCATTCCTAAAGCCAAAGCAATGGCATTTGCCATGGCAAATAATCCACAAGCACTGGAACCGGTTTGCACCTGACGAACTCGCTGTACAATCGTAATTGACTCCTTCAGAGATTTTGCTAAATTAGCTACTTGGACATAAAAATCAATAAGGTTACTGGACAACATTGAATCATAAACAATATAACGTATCTTCGGGTCAATCGCTGTTGGTTACGGTCACCCAATGTAAAAATGACCCACCATGCACTATCTGTATCATATTCATTGTCTTGTTTTGGACATGGTTAAAGGCAAGGCTCTGACCAAGAGCACTGTGCTGAAGTGTTCCTATATTGGGAAAAGCATTCTTAATTAGTAACAGAGCAGCAAGAATGTGACCATCATTAAGCCATTGTCAGCAAGCACAATGTCTCGATCTGCAAATGTTAGTTTGGCCTGTGGAAACCAAAAGTGCGAGTCAGGTGGAGTGTTAATGTCCGGGATATCGGTTAGATCCACCACTGACCCGCTACTAGATCTGTCAGGAGGAAGTTTAGGAGGTGTCGTCGAAGATGAATCTATAGGTGTTAATAGAATAGGTGGCTTCGCTGTTGTAACGTCTACTGGTATACTAGGCGGTAAAAGTATAGGTGGCGTCAAGATACTTTCGTCTCTTACTGGTAAATGTGGCAATATCATTTCAGTTGTGTCATGAGCTGGAGAAGGTGCACTTTCTACTTTTTCTTTCTTTTCGAATTTCTTGATTCCAGCCGTAGCCTTTCGTTTATTTGGGTCCTGGGGACCAAATGGACGTTTCGACCCCTTTGGCCTCCCACGCCTCCTGGTCATAGCTGGAATTTTAAGAACGTCCTTTACTTGTCCAACGTACTGATGTTACTAGCGTCACCAATAATAGTAATAGACTCATCACCGCTACCAATAATTTCAGTGGGATCATCTTCCTTTACTGAATTACTAGGAAAACGCTTAAGTCCCGTCGCGTTGTTGAGCGAGCACCGGTACGTGCAACACGACCCGAGTACGACATTCCCATAATGTTACATACCAATATGTCTTCTTTTTTTTCATAACAACAGTTGGACTTTTTGGGCCATCAAAGTCCAACTCGCAACCTTCTCGTGGTTTGGCCCGTGATTAGGCGAGTTCTTCTCCCTGAAACTAATGGCGACCTCTGGGTCGTCGTCGGCGAACCCGTGTTATGCCAATTTCTTTGTGACAAATTGCGTTTCTTCTTCTCATCCAACAACGCGCCGGAAAAAAAGCGTTTGCGAAGCTTTCTAGTTAGAAGACATTTTATTAGTTGTGTTTATGTAACCGTAATTGTGTTTTTGTAACTGAACAATTTACATGTATAATTAGTATAAACAATAATTGGACTCATCATGTTCTTTTATTAAATTAATATATTAAATTAAAGGTAAAGCAATATTTCGGGTACTTTCAGTACCCTTCAAAAGGCAACAAACCAAACAAAACATAAAACTCCGTCTCCCAGCCAAGGTCGACACATCTAACAAACACGGCCATCTTGATCTCAATAAAAAATACATATTCAAATAAAAATTATACCACAATCATGCCCACAATAGTTCTATGGCTTGGGGACAAACTCTTTCCAAATCGCCGGGAAATCAATGCTGGGAGCACTGATAACATCAGCAGCCACAGACATCAAGGCAGCCTCCTTCAGCCTCCGTCTATGCGAATTTGCTTCGTGTAGAATGATTGAAGCGTCATGCCAGTTCACATAATGGTGATATTCATAGACGTGCTCCGCTAGTTTTGAGGAGTATACCTTGTGTTGTGCAACGTTGTTTTTATGTTCCTTTAACCTGACTTCCAGAGGCATCTTGGTTTCTCCAATGTAGATAGCACCACACTGACATGGAATTGAGTAAACTGCATTTTTCGACGATTGTGATACGTTCAAGGGCTTGGTTTTTGTTAATAGGCCCTACTTCTTAAAGTTCTGGAAGATTGAGAAAGTAAACGTCTGATTTTTTCTGACAAGTTAGGGTAGTAATCCAGCACAACTGTTTTTTTAATCTTTGGAGGATCTAGAACTTGACGAATGTCTGTCAAAACTTCCGTAGTCCTATCTGTAGTTGGAGTAATCATTTTTCGAACCAGATGACTTGGATATCCATTATCACAGAAAGCATCATTCAAGTAGGCCAGTTCTTGGTTCAACAAAACAGGTGAAGAACAGTTAGACGTTGCTCTTACAGAAAGACATTTCATCACACCCTTCTTTACATGGAATGGATGGTCGAAAAATGCAGTTTACTCAATTCCATGTCAGTGTGGTGCTATCTACATTGGAGAAACCAAGAGGCCTCTGAGTCAGGTTAAAGGAACATAAAAACAACGTTGCACAACACAAGGTATACTCCTCAAAACTAGCGGAGCACGTCTATGAATATCACCATTATGTGAACTGGCATGACGCTTCAATCATTCTACACGAAGCAAATTCGCATAGACGGAGGCTGAAGGAGGCTGCCTTGATGTTTGTGGCTGCTGATGTTATCAGTGCTCCCAGCATTGATTTCCCGGCGATTTGGAAAGAGTTTGTCCCCAAGCCATAGAACTATTGTGGGCATGATTGTGGTATAATTTTTTTTTTTTATTTGAATATGTATTTTTTATTGAGATCAAGATGGCCGTGTTTGTTAGATGTGTCGACCTTGGCTGGGAGACGGAGTTTTATGTTTTGTTTGGTTTGTTGCCTTTTGAAGGGTACTGAAAGTACCCGAAATATTGCTTTACCTTTAATTTAATATATTAATTTAATAAAAGAACATGATGAGTCCAATTATTGTTTATACTAATTAAACCTAACTGTTCTAAGAATCTCAGTAGTTATAAAATTTACATGTATGTTTATTTCCTTAAAATTATTTACTATTTATTAGTTAGTTGTGTAGTGGTCTGTGGTGTCAACAAAAGAATGCAGATGGCTCGAAATTGTTTTCTCAACATAACAACTTTGTCAACTCTATTCACGCTAGCTCAGCGTGGATCTAGCACACGGAGGAACTCTTGTGATCTAGCACAGATAATTTTTGCTTTCGTTGGTAAAACATATTTATCTTTTATTTGCAAAGGAGATATTCCATTTACCGCGCATTCATACTACCCCCACCACTACAAAGCATCTGCATTCTTTCGTTGGAGCAAGTTTATCTATTGATATTGTGTACGCCCTACTTGTCATTTTTTCAATTTTACGTTTTTGTACAACGCTTTAAATTGTAAGTACCCTATTATTTTTTACAACGATAACTTGTGTAGTTTGTAGGTATATACTACAACAAACGTTTGCATTCCATATAATTTGTATATATGAACATCGGAAATTTTCGTCATGTAAGCCCATTTGCTTAGTACTTGGTATACTGTTGAATTGTGTCTACTTTGTTTATCCTGCATTTTATGTCCAGGTGTTGTTGTAGTAGGCCTAGTACGTTGAGACATTGTATGATCTTTGTGACATGAACTTATTGTTTATATAATATTATTTTATTATTGTTGTCGTTTCGTTTCATGATTATCGTTTCTTTGGTTGTGAACAGTTTTATAATCTGAAAATGTACCTACGATTTGCAAGTTAGGAAGTGTTCAACGCCTATTGACTAGTATTCTTGTTATTGTATGTTCAATATACACCACGCAATGTGTTCGAGTACTTGGTTGAGAAAGTATATGATCTTAGGGACGGGACATATAGTTTATATTGCTGTAGTTTCATTTCCATTTTCTTTTTTTGTTTCTTATGTTTTGAACAGTTTATAATCTAAATATACACCTACGGTTTGTCAGTTTTGAAATATTGAACACTTGTATTTTCTTATTATTGTATGTATGTTCACTATGCAACATGCTATGCAAGTAACTTTTCAATCAATGTAATGATATCTATAAGCAAAATATCTCTGTCTTATAGATGATGCTATTCTGTAGGCCAACATGTTTGTCACATGATGAGAAATAGATATGAGATGAGATGAGCATATAGAGATGAGAAAGCAAGGTTTTGTTGCTACTCAGTAAAGTGTTTGTGATATCAGTGTTCTTCTGCGTCTATTCCGTCCGCGCAGGTTATGCAGTTTATGTTAGGTCGGTGTTAGCTTCTGTTCAGTGCGAGATTAGAGGTTTGACGCACTATAGTGGTGCTGGATTCATTCAAAAGTTAAGATCAAGGATTTTTCCAATATACTTCGGCTCTCAAAGTCTTATTAATATAGGCACACAATACAGTATTTAACATTTAAGAAGGCCTAGATTATTAAAATTGTAGGCCTATATTTTAAATCTAAATAGCTTTATAATTTAGAGTTCCTAGCTTACCCAGTGACAGCTGTCTGCTCGACTTGTCTGTAGTTAATAAACATTGAACTTCCATGTGGGCCACATCGAGGATAGTTATTGTAGAAGCTGGTACTACTTGTGCATGGATAACTGCAGGTAGGCCTACATCTTCAACCGCTACAGACATATCTTGATCAGCCACAGGCATATCCTGATGTGCTGCATGTAATTTTTGGGCAGCTGCTGGTATAGGCCTAGGTGTTTTACCGGGTAGAGTTGTGGCAACTGTAAAGATTTCAAAATCCAAAGTTGATAATTTTTTAAGCAATGGGAACTTCGTACCCATAGACAGTGTACATCTACAAACAGACAACCGTTAAAATTTAAATTTAATTCATAGATGGCAGCTAAACCATTCAACTTGCACTTGTACTTTATCTGGTTTGATACTTTGTCAATCACATTGGTCTAGGTTCTATATTGAATATTTATCTTTCCGTAACAGCTTAATAAATGTTATTTTTCTTGTCTAGGTCTATAGGCCCTACTAGAGGCTGCCTATGCCATCAATATATTCATTGCCATGATGTCAAATGTAGCTTTTTCTTATAAAGGTCTACCCTAGGCTAGTAGGCCAAATTATAAGTAATTGTAGAATGTAGATAATATGCAGCCATAGGCTCCTGTTAATATATGAACTAGAGGAATTTGCACAATGTTTAAATAATTACAATGTTACATAAATCTCTTTAGCAGGGTGTGTCAGTAAACTTATTGCGCCTATAGGAACTAACTATATAGCTTTAATTTATTTATTTATGTATTCAAAAGCATTTCATACAGATTCATGTGGTAGCACTCATGGCTTCCGAATATTCAAAATAAGTCAATTTTTAAAAGTTTGTTAAGAATATGTTGAAATAAAGTCAGTGGTACTATAGAAGACCTTGTCAACAAAAAAATCGTTCAGCTTTCGCTTGAAAGCATCTCGCGTCGGAGCCTGTGTGATCTCTCTTGGCTTGGTGCCGGTACCGGGTTTCCCCTCCTCCCTTCTGTTCATACTTCATCCTCATCTATCACCACTCATCGTCTCGATTAGCCAAAGTGCATAAATATGAGACGTTAAGCAATATTCAATCAATCAATCTCTCTTGGAAGACAGTTTGTTACTTTTACACCCAAGTGGAGTGGGGTTTTGTCCAGCTTCTTTAGCCTGTGCCGCTCAACGAATATTTTCCCTGCACTTCTTGTATCATGGTTATGAACGTCGGCTCCTGTGACCGTCAGCAAGGGATTGTCTCTAATTAACAGGGCCAAGGCCTTAATATGAATACCAGGAAGTGTCATGATACCAAGAGTTTTGAAGGCTGCTCGACAAGATTCTGTTGGTTGTAGTGCAGCTATGTATCGGATTGCAGGTTTTTGAAGTCGAAACACCCTTATACTATCGGAGGCACCACCCCAAAACAGCACTCCGTATTGGAGATGGGACTGGAGAAGAGCAAAGTATGCAGTTTTCACGGTTTTCACAGTGCACTGTCTCATTAGGATTTTTGTGCTGAGACATGCTGTGCTTAGCTTCTTACATAGTGAGTCGATGTGACTACTCCACTTTAGCCTGTAGTCGATGATTAGACCCAGAAACTTGGCGTTTGTGGAGACCTCGACATGGGCCTCCGGATGGGGTTGCTCCCCCTTTGTGGCAAAAGCAATGGCTAGAGTCTTGTTTATATTAAGTGCAATTTTATTTGGATGACAGTATTGTTCAAGCTCCATAGCTGTTTGATGCAATGCTTGCTCTAACTCGTCAGTGGTACCGCCAGTCAGAACAGCACTAAAGTCATCAGCAAACTGGGTTTTGGTTCCTTGTTGTATATTTTTTGACATATCGTTGACATAGATGCTGAAGAACGTGGGGCTAAGGATGGACCCCTGGGGTTTGCTTCTCCGCTACCGTCTCCTAACCGCACACTTTGCTTCCTTCCCGTTAGAAAGGACTTGACCCAATTGTTTTCGGGACCTGTGATTCCATAGAATTTAAGTTTTTTCTAGAGTAGAGTAGAGTAGATCTTTATTCACTTAAGACTAATACATGGTACAAGTATACACCTCTTCGTGAAGAGGGAGTGAATAGTTCCTAAGGCTAAAACATGGTAACAAATGGTAAAAATGAATAATTAAATAGAATGCATATTTCATGTGAATCAAGTTATATGTATATTACTAGTATGGTATACTAGTATTGAGAATTGAAGTTGTTTGAATAGATTAATTGAGTATTGAAATGAAAAAATTCAATGAGTAATTGGTTTGATATGATACAATACGATGTTATTTAGGATGAATAATAATATAAAACACTAGCATATGATATGATATAATGATTATGAAATGGAATTAGTATTGTATTTAATATATACGTGTAGTAGTACGAATCTATAAGGGGCAGTTTGTAGTGGACATGGTAAATTTAAAAATTTACTAAATATAAAATGGATAATCAAATAAAATGTGTATTTTATGTGAATCAAGTTATATGTTTTATTAGTACCTATAGTATACTAGTATTGAGAATAGAAGTTGTTTGAATTGATTAATTGAATAATGAAATGAAAAAATGAAATGAGTTATCGATATGATATAATACAATACGATGTTCATTAGGATGTATAATAATATAAAACGCTAGCATATGGTATGATATGATTATGTATTATTGTTTTATGTTTAATAGGGATTAGTTTTGAATTTAAAATATACGTGTAGGGTCTATAGTACGGATCTACAAAGGAAAGTTAGTAGTGAAGAACAAGGTAAATTTATAAATTTACTAAATATAAAATAAATAATAAGAGTGGCATGGTTTACCATGTCAAAAGCCTTGGTTAAATAAAAAAAGACTGCTCCTACACTCAATGATCCAGAGCATCTTCCACTGCATTTGTCACCTACTAGTGAGACCTTTCTGCCTTCTACACTAAAAGACAATTGGTTGTGTATCGGCCTAGGTCTAAATTGGTAAATCCAGTATCGTGGTCTATGCCGCATAAAGTTATGATTTGAAACGTAGGCTATTGGCCTACCATTATGTTTTCCAAAACCAAATTCTAATCCCCCTCCTGGGATCCCGGAGATGGAAGCCTCTACTGTCAAGGCCCCCATTCTCACGGTGAGGGGGTCTAGTTTTACAGGTAAATTTCCGGTTACCGTCGTGTTTATGATTTTACGATTTTCCACAACTGGAAATATAATAAATGTTGGTTTAGATTGACCAACAATTTGTCCTAGGTCTAGTGTTAAATACAATCCTAGAAGTAAAATATAATACTTACGTCTACTTTTGGACTGTTTCTTGTAGTCCTTCCACTTGTATTTAATATCGTCCACGGACCTTACCTTACTTACTGGAGTGCGTATGTTCCAGAAATTGGACGGAGGGCATCTTAAATTAACTAAACTGGATTGTATCCTTTGCAGGACCAGTTTTCCATAGTCCATATAGGAATTCATCGAAAGTAGAATAGTCCGCAATCTGCGGAACTGCATAACTCTGGGCCTCTGTCTCAGTATTTTTTTTCGGTAAGACAAAAATAGCATGATTTATCATGAATACAAATGGGTATGGAATATGCATTTTGTGTTATCTTATATACCTATGCTAAACCCGAGACTGTGTATCGTACCGGTCTCTTGTACACGTTTTTTGAAATCTTCAAATTGCAAAACAATATGTTTACCATATAATATTGGTGCTGAATATGAATTGTGTATCATTGGATTTTATCAAAAGTGTTTCAAGTGCAAGAATATTGAGATTTGAAAATCAAAACGCTAGAAAGTTATTAGTTTAAATATGCTCTTACAAAGTTGATACTGAGGTTTTGCATTATGTTCCTTGCCTGCATGTAGGAAGCACGGTACAATCTGATAATTCGGGTTCTCAGTCCTTCCATTTCCTTCCCTATCTTTCCCACCTCTTTGTTCATTATAACCTTGTCCCCTAATAGACGGAGAGCCAGTGACAGTTTCTATTGCCTCATAAGGTACATATGTTTTGACCATTGGAAAAGATGCGGAAATTCAAGTCATTTTCAAAAATGCCTGTCTTACGAGACAACGTGGGGGCGTCTACCCGTGAGACGCCCCCAAAGTGGGACCCAAAAAGGGTCAAATCTGCCCCATTAAGTATACACGATTAAAACATACAAAAATTTATAAAAGAAGTTAGCCCAAAAAAGAATATCACTCATCAGACGGGCTGCATCAGACCTCGACGCCATAGTTCCTGGAAATCTGACCTATAATACGCTTGGTAACCAAACTTTCTAGGTGGCTAATCACGGGGTTTGAACTACCTTCTCGCACCCATGAGACTACCAATGACCATAAACGTAATTTTCCATATTCATCCGTTATCCCATAATGCAACAACTCTCGATTAATCAGGCGAAGAACCAACCGCATATATATAAGGTCCATAACACACGACGACTCCACGGTGATTTGTTTCACAATCGATGTTTTTCTTAAATACTTGCTCTGATGCCCCAAACACTTCACTAGTGCAAGAATGCTTTGGGATTTAACAGGCATCCTTAAGCATTGACGTAGATTTTCATCTCCAATAAGTCTATTTGCTCTATTGGGGTTTAATCTCAACCCTGTATAGTAGTTCGTTCGTAGGTATTCGTTCATTCTGATTAAGTAGGCCAAAACGTTGCGAGTATAGCTGATAGCTACCTCACTCAAAGCGCTATTCTTGCGCGACCAGGCGTAAGCGAATGCTTCGATAGCACACCCTATCACCCATGTAGATCTTAATCCATTCTCATTGAGTGCGAAAACGTCATAGTCACTGCAGTCAACGGCGTATACTGGTCTCATCTCGAGAGGGGTATCGTACAGGTCTTGTACATTATCCTCTGCTCGCACTGCGCGATTGCCGTTCATCCAACCGCGTCCGGTCATGTCTGTCCTCAACGCATCCATCATCTCTGGAGAGACACCACCTCGGATACTCTCCACTCGAAATAATGGATACTGATCTATGTCTACCACATTGTTACGTCTAAACATATTGCTTCTTAGTCCCAATGCAACTATCTCCTCTTCAACTTGCCTCGCCGACTCGTCGGTTATAGAATCTAACTGACTAGCGCTATGCATAAATACCAGTTTACACATCAAGGCTATGAACCCAACCAAATCTACTGCCTCCGCGGGATATCGCTCCAATCAATATCCACTTGCACATATCCTGGGCATAACAGTTTCGAAATTATTATGGCAAAATCTGACGCCATCGATGCCGAATATTGTACACTGGTGACGTCAGCCAGGAAACCTAAACGCGTCGCACTCCCTTGTGCTTCCTTTATTAAAACTGAATCGTTGATTGGATCAATGGGGATCTCCGGCAAAATGGCTTGTACCACGAGGTCATAAGTCAGCCAGACATCATACATTAGTCCCCGGTACATATGGTCTACAAATCGGTAATCGGCAAGCGGATGGAAGAACTTATCCGCTGTCGAAGTGGGCAAAACATATACTGATTTTGCGTGTCCTGAGACAAAGTTCAAGAACCTCTGCAAACGGTCTCTAATGTTCCGCATTTCCAAGAAGCTGTATGTCTGCAGCTCCCTAGTCACATTCAACACATCTATGTCTCCACAAACATTGGCTTCTGCCAAAGTTGGTGTTCTGTCAACTAAATCTATACGATTGACCAAGTTATGTACCCACTGATAGGTCATTCCATTGATCTGTTGTATTAACGTGACTGGGTATCCTAATGCGTCCGGATCTGGAGTGCGTATGTTCCAGAAATTGGACGGAGGGCATCTTAAATTAACTAAACTGGATTGTATCCTTTCCAGGACCAGTTTCCATAGTCCATATAGGAATTCATCGAAAGTAGAATAGTCCGCAATCTGCGGAATTGCATAACTCTGGGCCTCTGTCTCAGTATTTTTTTTCGGTAAGACAAAAATAGCATGATTTATCATGAATACAAATGGGTATGGAATATGCATTTTGTGTTATCTTATATACCTGTGCTAAACCCGAGACTGTGTATCGTACTGGTCTCTTGTACACGTTTTTTGAAATCTTCAAATTGCAAAACAATATGTTTACCACATAATATTGGTGCTGAATATGAATTGTGTATCATTGGATTTAATTAAAAGTGTTTCAAGTGCAAGAATATTGAGATTTGAAAATCAAAACGCTTCAAAGTTATTAGTTTGAATATGCTCTTACAAAGTTGACACTGGGGATTTGCATTGGGTTCCTTGCCTGCATGTAGGAAGCACGGTAGCCTACAATCTGATAATTCGGGTTCTCAGTCCTTCCATTTCCTTCCCTATCTTTCCCATCTCTTTGTTCATTATAACCTTGTCCCCTAATAGACGGAGAGCCAGTGACAGTTTCTATTGCCTCATAAGGTACATATGTTTTGACCATTGGAATAGAAGCGGAAATTCATGTCATTTTCAAAAAGGCGCGACTTACGAGTCAACGTGGGGGCGTTAACCCGTCAGACGCCTCCAAAGTGGGCCCCAAAAAGGGTCAAATCTGCCCCCATTAAGTATACACGATTAAAACATACAAAAATTTATAAAAGCAGTTAGCCCAAAAAGAATATCACTCATCAGACGGGCTGCATCAGACCTCGACGCCATAGTTCCTGGAAATCTGACCTATAATACGCTTGGTAACCAAACTTTCTAGGTGGCTAATCACGGGGTTTGAACTACCTTCTCGCACCCATGAGACTACCAATGACCATAAACGTAATTTTCCATATTCATCCGTTATCCCATAATGCAACAACTCTCGATTAATCAGGCGAAGAACCAACCGCATATATATTAGGTCCATAACACACGACGACTCCACGGTGATTTGTTTCACAATCGATGTTTTTCTTAAATACATACTCTGATGCCCCAAACACTTCACTAGTGCAGAATGCTTTTGGATTTAACAGGCATCCTTAAGCATTGACGTAGCTTTTCATCTCCAATAAGTCTATTTGCTCTATTGGGTTTAATCTCAACCCTGTATAGTAGTTCGTTCGTAGGTATTTGTTCATTCTGATTAAGTAGGCCAAAACGTTGCGAGTATAGCTGATAGCTACCTCACTCAAAGCGCTATTCTTGCGCGACCAGGCGTAAGCGAATGCTTCGATAGCACACCCTATCACCCATGTAGATCTTAATCCATTCTCATTGAGTGCGAAAACGTCATAGTCACTGCAGTCAACGGCGTATACTGGTCTCATCTCGAGAGGGGTATCGTACAGGTCTTGTACATTATCCTCTGCTCGCACTGCGCGATTGCCGTTCATCCAACCGCGTCCGGTCATGTCTGTCCTCAACGCATCCATCATCTCTGGAGAGACACCACCTCGGATACTCTCCACTCGAAATAATGGATACTGATGTATGTCTACCACATTGTTACGTCTAAACATATTGCTTCTTAGTCCCAATGCAACTATCTTCTCTTCAACTTGCCTCGCCGACTCGTCGGTTATAGAATCTAACTGACTAGCGCTACGCATAAATACCAGTTTACACATCAAGGCTATGAACCCAACCAAATCTACTGCCTCCGCGGGGATATCGCTCCAATCAATATCCACTTGCACATATCCTGGGCATAACAGTGTCAAAATATTATGGCAAAATCTGACGCCATCGATGCCGAATATTGTACACTGGTGACGTCAGCCAGGAAACCTGAACGCGTCGCACTCCCTTGTGCTTTCTTTATTAAAACTGAATCGTTGATCGGATCAATGGGGATCTCCGGCAAAATGGCTTGTACCACGAGGTCATAAGCCAGCCAGACATATACATTAGTCCCCGGTACATACGGTTTACAAATCGGTAATCGGCAAGCGGATGGAAGAACTTATCCGCTGTCGAAGTGGGCAAAACATATACTGATCTTGCGTGTCCTGAGACAAAGTTCAAGAACCTCTGCAAACGGTCTCTAATGTTCCGCATTTCCAAGAAGCTGTATGTCTGCAGCTCCCTAGTCACATTCAACACATCTATGTCTCCACAAACATTGGCTTCTGCCAAAGTTGGTGTTCTGTCAACTAAATCTATACGATTGACCAAGTTATGTACCACTGATAGGTCATTCCATTGATCTGTTGTATTAACGTTACTGGGTATCCTAATGCGTCCGGATCTGGAGTGCGTATGTTCCAGAAATTGGACGAAGGGCATCTTAAATTAACTAAACTGGAAAGTATCCTTTGCAGGACCAGTTTCCATAGTCCATATAGGAATTCATCGAAAGTAGAATAGTCCGCAATCTGCGGAACTACATAACTCTGGGCCTCTGTTTCAGTATTTTTTTTCGGCAATACAAAAATAGCATCATTAATCATGAAGACAAATTTGTATGGAATAAGCATTTTGTGTTATCTTATATACCTATGCTAAATCCGAGACTGTGTATCGTACCGTATCGCTTTTTGAAAACTTTCAATTGCAAAACAATATGTTATCCACATAATATTGGTGCTGAATATGAATTGTGTATCATTGGATTTAATTAAAAGTGTTTCAAGTGCAAGAATATTGAGATTTGAAAATCAAAACGCTTCAAAGTTATTAGTTTGAATATGCTCTTACAAAGTTGACACTGGGGATTTGCATTGGGTTCCTTGCCTGCATGTAGGAAGCACGGTAGCCTACAATCTGATAATTCGGGTTCTCAGTCCTTCCATTTCCTTCCCTATCTTTCCCACCTCTTTGTTCATTATAACCTTGTCCCCTAATAGACGGAGAGCCAGTGACAGTTTCTATTGCCTCATAAGGTACATATGTTTTGACCATTGGAATAGAAGCGGAAATTCATGTCATTTTCAAAAAGGCGCGTCTTACGAGTCAACGTGGGGGCGTTAACCCGTCAGACGCCTCCAAAGTGGGCCCCAAAAAGGGTCAAATCTGCCTCCCATTAAGTATACACGATTAAAACATACACAAATTTTTTAAAAGAAGTTAGCCCAAAAAAGAATATCACTGGTCAGACGGGCTGTGGGGTAAATCAACCCTCGTTCTGACTACCACCCCTACGGCGTCGATAATGACAACACGGACAGATGATGACAGACGGAGACGACCACGACGTGGGTGTAGCCCCTGCCCTCCCCATCATAAGCTTGTGGCTGGTTCTGACCAGCACAGGCCTGTCCACCCCTTGTCCCCTCGCGTCATCCCTTACGTCCCTCTCTTCATCTCGATTAGCCAAGTTGCATAAATATGAGACGTTAAGCAATATCCAATCAATCATCAATTTTACTGCAAATTATACTATATTCTTAAAAACAATGCCCATTTTGTTTCAAAATTGCTAAATTTGCTCAAAATATAGGAATCAATTGAAAAAAAAAATAGGAATTATACAGGAGTTATAGGGCTACACCACCACTCTGAATATATAGGCCTAGGGTATCTAGGACAACTTGGAGCCCCGTTTAAATGGGTTCTACTTAGGTAAATGAATTCAACAACCTATTGTGTTTACGAATGTTAAGTTTATAGAATTCGACAAAACAATGCTCTCTGTGGAGTAAACTAGCGCTAAAATGCGCCCCTGTGGCCGCTTAGAGCGAATGACTTGTCAACAATCAAAACTTGTTTAGTGGTCATGCGACCAACCTGATTCCAACATCTTTGGGTCACTCATGCAGGTAAAGAGGAAGAAATATCTTGGAGGCAGTGGATCAAACATTATTCTAAGCCAGTTAATTGTTTAAGAAGTGACCCCCAGAAAGTACAAAGTACCGTACATTTTGCACTTACCTCATATTTACTAAGTACTTGCTCTTTTTCTTCTCTAGCTTTTTGTTTTTCTGCTCTAGCTTTTTGTTTTTCCGTAACTAATATGCTATTTTGGCCGATAGTTTTTCATTTTCGGCTATTTAGTTTTGATTGTTGTCATTGACATTTCTATATTCGAATCTCATTTTTTGTTTATCTTCATTTAGTTGTTTGTTTTCCGCACTTAATTTGTTTTTTCCGGCCACTAATTTTTCATTTTCAGCTTCTAATTTTTGTTTTCTTTATTGACTTTTTTTATTTTCGGCTATTACTATTTGTTTTTCGTCACTTTCTTTTGTTTTTCGGCAAGTAGTTTTTTGATTTTATCCTTTAAATCAAGATTTTCTATTGATTTTTTGTTAATATAGTAGATGAAAAGTTTCGTCATATTTTCAGTTGCCTGTAAGCAGAAACAAAGTGTTCAGGCACTTACATATGCATTTGGTAAGCCCTACCTGCAATGACGTACTAGCGACATACAAAGTATGGTTGCCTTGTGTGATGAAGCCGCACTGGCTCGCTGACCATATAAGGGCAGAAAAATTGCTCCTGGTCCTCGAGGGGTGGGTGGGTCGGTGTCTCCACAGGGACCTCAACCCCAGGGACCGACCTTACCATTAATTTAATAAACGTCTAGTTAAAATGAAGTAAAACTTTTAATGTGGACTCAGTAATGATCCAAACATAATATGCGTTTCTATGTTTAACGACTACATAATAGTATTAAGCGTTCTGTGTTGTGTCAAAAGGCAAGTGCTGGGATAAAGTTCTTACGCATTTTAAATAATTCCCTTTGTCCCCCCACGTCATCCCTAACGTCCCTCCCTTCGTCTCGATTAGACAAGTTGCATAAATATGGGACGTTAAGCAATATACAATCAATCAATTATTGGACGTCATACAATGGAAAAACTAGTACTTATATAGCTAACGAAATCAAGCAAATATAATAATCCACGCTTAATATGTACGCATGATAACAGCGCAGTGCAATTCGATTGATCTTCAATTATTGGACGCAATCCAATGGAAAAACTAGTACTTATATAACTAACAAAATCAAGCAAATATAATAATCCACGATTAATATGTGCGCATGATAACAACATGATAACCCTCTTGAGGCCTAAGTCCACACAATTATTTAGGTCATCATATTACAATAACCTTAGACAAGAGCATATTGAAATCATACCTTGTTTCCAGAAGAAGCATCAATATGTTTGTCTCTTGCTCGCCTTTGCAGTGTTGTTCTGGGAACGTTAAATGCGTTGCTGGCCATGAGTCGTCCCATTTTCCCACTCTTGACAGCCAGAACAGCTAAATGCATTTTACATGGAAACCAAGATTGCTGATCGTCTGACATAATTTCTTACCATTTGTATGTTTTTTAAACACTGGCACAAACGACCATGTGGTTGATTGATTGATTGATTGATTGAGCATTGTATTCTTTACATGAAGCCAATATTGTGGCAAAGTTTCCTGCATTACTTACTGGTAGTTTTACTCTTTAGAAGATCAGCGTGCATGGTAGTTTGTGAACTTCGAAAAATACTTACTGAGGTTGTGTAACATTTGACATGGTGATTCGTATGGTTACGGGTAATGAAAATTATATTGCAATTAGCTACAAAATATATATTTAGCGTTTTACAATATAATAAGTGTGGAATAAATGATTTTCCTTACACTTATGAAAGTCATTAACCCTTTATAGGGCAGGTTGTAAAGGTAAGTGGAAAAAATTATGTTATACATTTATCAGATATCGTTTGACTCAATAAAAGCAACAAAAAAAATTGAGGGAACATTTTCAATTATGAGCCCCAAAATGAGGTGGTACAGGGTTAGTACCAGTGTTCTATAATGACAGCATATATCAGTCCATATTTACTGGTACGTACCACTTTACCAAATATGAACAAAATATATCAACTTTTCATAGTTATTATTAACTATAAGTAGATGGAAAGGGATAGTCAGTAAAAAGCAATGTGGATAGGAACATTTTTTTCATTTATTTTTAACTATTTTAATTACAATTGTTAATTATAAGTACGTTTTCGTTACATATCTATTATCTAGGCTATTTTACACTACTATCTGTGTTCGAGATGAATGGAATGGTGCAAAACATCCTTTGCACAATGCAACTTTACATGCCACACATTGAGGGTTGCTACGTCGCTGTTGTTTACTTGTGCTTCAATATGCACACCTGCGACGAGTGCCCACTGTAGCGAAGTGTCACCAACGTCTGACAACCTCATCGACCTATGGATACCAGTTGATCTACCAGTCAAACGATCATTATTTTTCTTTCCAAAACTGGTGCCGGGTACTGCGTACTGCCCATACGTTTTTCCTGTTACATAATGTCCCTATTAGCTCATTGACTAGTGTAGATGTAAAGTTTAAATGAGTCATTGCAGAAGAACTATTTTACCTAACTTCATTTGCACTTTGTAGAGAGCAAATTTATTTACTATTGAAGAATCAAGTAGGTGATAAAAACAAATTAGCCACCACCTCCTAGACTTCCAACTAATGTTAAAGAAAGAGTAGGTTTGGTGGAATTTGTCCACCCCTCCCATGTACATACTGTAGTTAGCGATGGAATCAGGACATGGCACTTCTTCTCGTTTCCCTTCCTTATTGGTTCGAAAAACGGTGACATGTGTTGATGGGTCGTGCATATTGGAAATGACATGTACACACTTCTTCCCCCTATATTTCCACTTACTGACAGAAATATCACCACACTGCGCAAAATCAATGTCTCTATAGGCCAGCTCTTTGTCACCTTTCAGAATTTTTTGAAGAAAATGTTTTTTTCGTTGCTCTAATTGTACCATAACCAAGAGTTCAACTATCGATATAAAACACGTCACACGAGTTTTGAGCTTTAGACTGACGTGATGTTATGTTTTTGTCAACACTAAAGTTGCATTATTTTGTAATATAATTGGGCTAGGAGCCTTTAGTTTCTCACTTTCGGTATTTTTGCCTAAAACGCATCGTAATATTGTTTTGCAGGTGCCGCGCAATCGAAAACCGATGTTAACTTCAAAGCGTTAACCGATTTAACCCTACTTCTGCCATAAACAGTCGTATTTTTAATCAACGCTCTACGAGTCTAGTGTTTATTTATTTATTTATTTATTTATTTATTTGGGTTTCTTTAAAGTGTTAACTACATACATATTTCATACAGGTTATGTAATAAATCACTCCTACTTGATGCCCAAGACTAATAATACTAAGAGCTAAGAAAACTACAGTTAAAAGTAAAATAAATATTTCTTGCATTGCCTAATGAGTCCATAATTCCATTCATAATATTATTGCTTATATAGTGTGCGTGGCTAATATATACCTATATACTATATTTGTAGTCCTACATAAGTACAAATTACATTTTTTTTTCTTGATTAAAATAAGATGATACTAATATTAGGGCTAACAGTAATAACTAGAACTAATTAGAATACAATAAAATGAGAGTATAGAAAATAACAGACAGTGTATTAAACTTATTTTCTTCTTCATAGTAATGTCTGAAATTCATATACAACATTTTTTACCAAGTTCTTATATTAAATTAATCAGACTTCCATTCAAGACTTACGATAACGGCATTATTTTTTTTCCGCCCGGGTTAATTGTTCCGATAAAATGAGTGAGCATAACTTTATTTTTTAAGTGATCGCACTTCCGAGATGGAAGATGATATTGGGTAGGCCTAGGCCAAGGTTGCTGTCTTAGAAATTTATTCCATTAGTTTTTTAAACGATTTTTCAAGAACCGGAACCTAAAAATTGGTACTACTCGAAACCAAAACCAAAACCTGGAACCGCACATCCGTACTAAATACTAACTGAAATGGCAAAATATTAGAGATACATAAAAAATAGCGTTTTGCTACGAAGCGCCATTTTATCACTTTGGCCTACTGAGGTTAATCCAGCCCTAATTTAATTTAATTGAACATTTTACGTACCCTTGATGACATAATTTTACAATAAAATCTGATAAAACCCTATAGGCCTACCAACCCAAGATTTTGAAGGTAGGCAAAAGTATAGGACTATGCTACAAAATGTTATGAAATGACAGTTGAAAATGCTATTTACACGTATCTCTACAAATTGCTACCTACTGTAAAGCGAATTAATCTGTTATACTTGTAGTTGTATCCAAATAGACAATGTTATATTTTGCCTCCTTAGCCGCAGCAATCCGTTCAAGTGCTGCAGCCTTGTCGATCTTGGCAGCTGCGATTGATTGGTATGAAGCAGCCAAGCTCTCTTAAGTTGTTGCGAATTGCCTCATAGAATTCGTTCCGCTTTTCTTCGATGGACTCGAAAGACTTGGCTGCTTGCGAAATAGAATATGTCGGCATAGTCTTCTTGCCTGTAGGATAATATTGAAATAAGTTTATCTGGTAGGCCTGTAACTGTAATTTTAAGTTTAACTAGTCGTATCATCCACATGCCCAATTTAACTGTTGACACAAATGGTGTCAACATGGAAGGCCTACTGTTTTAACAAAATTAACAATTAACAATAGCCTATGTGTGTTAAATACACTTTCATAGAACACTAGGTAAATGTTATGAAAAGAACAAAGAGATATGTCTCCAACAATAGAAGAGTAAAAATTGGAGGATTGTTTGAATCCGAATGAGTTCAGAACAACAGTTAGTTTTATTAAACAAGGCCCTAGTGTGTAACATTTGTAAATTGTTAATTACTTATTGTCAAGCTTACGTCGGGGAACCCCTTCCCTTTGACTACCTCCCCGACGGCGACGACAAAGACAACACGGACGGATGATGACACAGACGGAGACCCCCTGCCCTCCCCATATGCTTGTGGCTGGTTCTGACCAGCACAGGCCTGTCCACCCCTTGTCCCCCCGCGTCATCCTTTACGTCCCTCCCTTCGTCTGGATTAGCCAAGTTGCATAAATATGAGACGTAAAGCAATATCCAATAAATAAATATGAAATGTTAAATGTGTAATGCTAATATTGTGATATTATATTGTGTGATAATATTGTAGGCCTATAGGCCTGTATGAAAATTTTAAATTGGCTATTGTGCCACAAAATAAACAAAACTAACAATTGACTACGGTAATTATTACTGTGTTAGTGGGCTCTAATCCCTAGCCTACCATTATGTAAGTATATATCAAAAATAATTTGAAGTAGGCCTAAGGTATTGGTAGACCTATAGGTCTAATATATTGTGTATAACTTTTTGAAAATAAACGGAATCTGATCCTATGATAATAAAAAATCAGTTTATGACTTCCTACCTTCGGCACTTGTGCTGTGTTTTCTCTTTAGGCCTAGGCGTACATTTTTGCCAATTCCCAAAGGCGTTTGAATTATGGCAGGATTGGCAGGTAACGGTAGGCCTATATTAGCCACCACATCAGTAACAACTTCAACCAAATCTGGCCCATGAACGGCACTGTACTGAGGCTGAGGCGGAATCTCAGCACATGGGCCTATGTGTGCAAAATTTGCTATCGTGATTTTGGGTAGGCCTGTCGGCGAATGGGGTGGTTCGGGGTCCACTGGTTTAGCTACTGTGGGCTTACTGACCGAACCAAGGCCAGCTTCGGCGACATTTAGCCCATACACTGCTGTTTTTCCGATGAACTCGATAAGCCGGAGCTCTAGTTCTGTTAGTTTTTTGGGGATTTTTCTGCCCCCTCCCGTCCCTAATGCATGTGCACGAATTTCAGCAGCTCGGCTTTTCACATTTGATTTCCAATCACTCCATGTCTAAAATAGACATTAAATTAAGATTAGTCTACCGGTACTACTGATTTCATACGTTGAACAAGAAAGGGAAGATGAAGAAAACGTGCCACCGATCTACCGGTAACGGTCAATTGCAAAGTGTAGACGCCAATGCGATAGAAATGTCTACTAGCGACCTAGAGTGAGGGCCAAGAGAGTCCCAAAACTGGCTAGGTAGGTGGGCGAGAATGGGAAAGCTTAGTGGACTGTATTAATTTTAGAAAGTCTTGAGAAAGGCGTGAAATGAGGAGAGGTTGGGAAAACCGGGCTGTGTACATAGACTGCATTCACTTACCGATTTAACCAGGGCGGCGCGAGTGTAGTATAAACTCTGCTGGGCGTCGGGCGTCGAAGGGCGTCGGCGTACAGGACGGTAACTAGCGAAGAACTATATACACTAAATAATAATGTTAACACTATAGAACTGTTATTACCAAGTACACTGTAGACGTGTACATTGGCGAGAAGGTGCGTACCAAAACACGCGCGTGCACTAATTGCGAGTGCCAGAGAACAACTAATTGGCGACTGGCAGCAAAACCCTGACGTGTGGTTTTGCTGGTCAGTGACTCAGAATACTTCATAGCTGGTATAGGAAGAAAGGAACAAATTAGGTGTGGAATTCTGTCCATACCACTGATTGCTATATTTGCTATTAAAAATATCGATCTTTGGTTGGTTATCGCTCACTCATCGATTGCGTCGGGGCCTGCAGGGTTGGCTTGGTCGCTTTGATTTAAAGTCCCCCACTGAAAATCAGTTATATAACTGAGTGGGTAGACTCTAAATAAAATTTATTTTATTTTATTTTTATTTATGCGCGTAAACATACCGGCCACCAAAATGAAGTGACATTTTAATGGCTAGTCTGACGTAGAACAAATAGAAGGGACAAAGAGGTTGCTGAGAAAGCAAGATAGGGTCAGACGAGAAAAGAGCAAATGAGAGTTCTTAGCAGAATTGCTATGAGAACTTAAAAATATAAGAAAACTGTACAAGAGAGATGCTGTGCAATTATGCAACATGGAGGGTGAGGAGCTTGTTGACGGGTCTGGTATACGAGCTTGATGAGGTACGTATAGAGGCGACACGAACAATGCCATCACGACCAGGGTGCAGATTGGTGATGCGCCCTATTGGCCAATTGAGGGGAGTGCTTGAAGCTTCAAGCACGAAAACCACATCTCCGACTTGGAGGTTCGGGTTGTTTCTGGTCCATTTTCCGCGCTGCATCTGAGTATGTAGGTACTCGCGGGACCAACGGGTCCAGAATGCTTGGTGGAGCTGTCTCACGCGGTGCCAGCGTGACAGGTGCGATGCGTTGTCCGGCTCGATGCGCTCGGGCGGGCGAGTAATGGTGCACCGGTCAGAAAGTGACCTGGGCTCAGATAGTCGGGTCCATCAGCTGGGTCTTGAGGCGTAGCACACAGAGGGCGGCTGTTCAGAACAGCCTCAATGCGCGAGAATAGAGTGGCATATTCTTCATGCCTGTGAGGAGTGTCAGAGATGAGGCGACGGAGAAGAGATTTAGCTGATTTCACTCCTGTTTCCCACAGACCCCCGAAGTTCGGCCTACTTACCAGCGGCAGCAGTTCCATTGCTGTCAAATGGATTAACGAGGCCCTCCAGGCCAACCACCATCACTTTCCGCAAAATGTTGGTATAGGATGGGTCAAATGTAGGGAGGATAAAGGTGCCTCCGCCAGTCTTTAAACGCTCCTTCTTCTCATCAACCAGAGCCTTTTTCACAGCCCTCTTCATGTTATCAAATTTTGATTTTAAATTGAGCAGGGTTCGTGCGTGGGCCCCACTTTGAGCATTAAACTCTTCCTGGAGCTTTGCCCAACCGTGCTCCTTTTCTTTGTTAGAGATTGCATCCGTCTTTTTACATTCAATGACATCGCAATATTTTCTTACCAAAGCCATTAATAGCGCCTCTTCCGTGGCACTAAAATTACTGGCACGTCTGCGTTTTGATATATTTTCGGTTTCTGACATGATGTTGTGACTTGTGGGCATACAGAATACAATCGCAAAATGTTAGAAAATAACTTGCGCTTTCTTGCTAGAATGTTCATCTACAGTGGTCGAGCGGCCAGGCGGCCCGGAGACGCTTATTTCGATGAGGTACCCCTACCGGCGGTAGAACAAGATGATATTATACTTTTTAGAAAGATTACTTCAAAATACATGCGATAAGCCGTATCCGAGAAAAATCCATCTTGTTCTCTGTTTTGGCGCTTTGAGTGCGTCGCGACGCTTCCGCACGGCGCTTCACTCTTTTGATCATTATTTCCAAACCAAACAAGATACATTAATAAACTTAGTACTTTTATTTAGAAGAAGAATGTCCCTTTCCAGTGAATACCCACATCAAACCATTACAAATATTTTAGGGTATTTAAATTGGCCTACAACGCAAAAATGTGACTTTTTATCAATTTTACTTGGATATTCAATGCCAATTTACGAGAACATTTGAAAACATATTGATGGTTTATCAGTCTTAAAAACATGCATGCCATCGACGATTGTATCATATCCGTACGTGAGTAATATAATCAATATCTCAGTGAACTATGTCTAGTGACTTCTACCTAAGTTCCATCCTAGTACAAACGTAACATAGACCTACTTCTTGCAGCTAGGGTGTTTTGCTTGGAGACAACTGACAACCACAATTACTAGTAATGCAGTAGAACTATGCACAAGGCTAGACATACCTGGTAAAGCATCAGCATCAGAGCTACGTAGGGAAGCTACAGAGGAAAGGCGTGGTGGCACCTGTAACTCGATCAGAGTCTCTGTCCGATCCTCGGACTCGGAATCTGCGTCTTCGCCGTCCAATTTTGTTTTGGCACAACTTTTTGGTTCTGTACCCACGACCCATTTGGGTTTCCTCTTCCTCCAAATAGGATTGGTATGTACCATTTTGGGCCCCGTTAATCAACGACTTTTGCCGTCTACCTGTGAGAAAATAACCATGTGATACAACACTCTTAACTAGGAAAACGCTCAGTTGGACGCGTTGTTGAGCGAGCACCGGTACGTGCAAAACGACCCGAGTACGACATTCCCATAATGTTACATACCAATAAGTCTTTAAGGTCTTGACCGATTTATCTGAAAATTTGTAAAATAGGAGAGAATGGATAAAATCCACCGCCATCTAGAGGACCTTGACTTTATTTCTTTGGGAAAACTAGGAAAATGCTCAGTTGGACGCGTTGTTGAGCGAGCACCGGTACGTGCAACACGACCCGAGTACGACATTCCCATAATGTTACATACCAATAAGTCTTTAAGGTCTTGACCGATTTAGCTGAAAATTTGTAAAATAGGAGAGAATGGATAAAATCCACCGCCATCTAGAGGACCTTGACTTTATTTCTTTGGGAAAACTATTTTAACTCTTGATTACTTCTAGGTGGCAGTACATAGTGACCAGAATTCTTGTGCGACTTTGCGTTGCCATGGTAACGTTACTTTTGTTACAATGTAATTTCCATCTACACTACTTACCGGACGGACATTCTAAATGATTTGGCTACCTCAGATTTTGTCGCCGTTAAGTTTTTTAAAAAAACTTTAGATTAACTTTAATGTAACTTTATAACTTTTTGAACGATTTTGCCACAAAACTAATGGCATTCAATCGGGAACGAAACTTGCGGATGGTCAAAATTTCAACTCGATCCGAGCCTCCGTTCGACCGCTATCATGAGCCAAAAAAGCTGTGCGACTTTCCGTTGCCATGGTAACGGGACTTTGTTATAATGTAATTTCCATCTACACTACTTATCGGATCAAAATAAAAATAACATATTCGTGATCGGACGGACATTCTAAATGATTTGGCCACCTCAGATTTTGTCGCCGTTTAGTTTGAAAAAAAAACTTTCGATTAACTTTAATGTAACTTTTTAACTTTTTGAACGATTTTGCCACAAAACTATACAGCAACCCGCCTAGGTGGTATGTACATGTGTGCAAAATTTCAGGTCGATAAGAGAAACGGTGCGACCTGTATCGAAGCAGTAACAGAAAAAAAAAAAAAAAACAGACATTCGAGCCATAAGAGTCAAGTGGAGACGCTCGCTTCGCTCGCTCAATAACAAGTTGAAATCCTTTTCATTCCCTTACGTCCCTCCCTACGTCTCGATTAGTCAAGTTGCATTAATATGAGACGTAAAGCAATATCCAATGCAATACATTGTGTTCTAATTGGTCTGTAATGATCGTAAAATACATGGATATTGTAATATTTGCAAAAATGATGTATCATCACGATGAATCTCTCTACACATTTAAATCTCTAGCTCACATCCAACTATTACACATGTTGGAGTAAGTGTGCTACTAACATAATACGATTTTGAAGAATTGCAATACATTTAACGTGCAACATCGATATGACCTCGCCGCCCCGCACCTTTTGACTGCCATCTACATCAGCTACAGGCGCGCAGCAGCAGCCTAGCCTCGCAGTCAGTCTGTTGTTCTTGTCGCAGGCGGACGTGTTCTGCCTTCGCTCTTCGTTGTGTTCTTGTTCGGCCTACACAGTACATGGCGTTGGCTTCTGTTTCTGCTGAATGTGGTCAGCTTAATGTCTGTTCTGTCCAGACTGATAGGTTTTGTTCATTGGATTTGTGTCCGTCTCTGTTTTTTGCTGTTTGCCTGTCAGTAGGGCAGTAGCTTACTTTCTGTCATTTGTTTCCCTGTTTCGTCGACGTGCAACGTGGGTGCTCGGTCTCTGAATGTGGTGTCGCGTATCTCGAGTCGCCTGTGTCGGGATCTGTCTGGACCTGCTCCCTTACGGTGGTGTTTGCTACTACTTGACATGCCCTCGACCTCTCCGCCTTCTTCTGCTGCCTGACGGATAATTTTAGCACTTCCTCACCCTCGGACGAACAGTTTTCTTCGATTTTATTTTTGTTTTTGAATGCTTTCCAACTCAAGGATTAGTCTATTGGTTTTCTCTTCCTCCATTTTTAATCTATTTTCCATTTCACAAACCAATTTTCTTGCCATTTCTATTTCCCCTTTATTAGCTTTATCACTCTTTCCCATGCAACACATTTCTTACAACAATAATGACAACAACGAGAACTATATATGGACACTGATAACTCAACTGTTGAGTGCCCTTAAACAACACTAACTAGCTGTGAGCTCTTTGATCTTTGTTCTCTTTACTCCCCTTTGTTTTTTCTTTATAATTTATATCTGTCAAGCCTAGTATTATTTGAATAGCCTTTATGATATGATTTTTAATAACGTCTTTATTATTAGGTAAGACCGACAGAACGTACGCTGAAAAATAAAAGATGACTTGTATGTATATGGCTTCTTTTGGTAGTTCTACCCCAAGCTTGCCTGCATAAAATATTTGCAATTACTTGTGGCAACCCTGAAATAGCCTTCTATAAATCTTATGGAATGTGTGAATTATCTTTTTTAAGTAGAAAAACTTTTTAATTCAGTGATAATTTCCTAGACAAATGCTAAAGTAAATTGAATGGCCTACTTTAGTTGTTCCAAATCAAGTAAGCAAGATGCTGGCGTCACCGGCGGGTGGATTGCAGCCAATCAGCGGTCCCCGATTTAAAATACTGATCGCTCATTAGCCCGCCGCAACGCCGCGCATCTGCTTACTTGCTACGGATCAACTATAAATGCTAGAATCTGATAGTGAACCTAACTTAAGAACTAGATGGTTTCGAACAGTATTTTAAACTTGACTTTAAACTGGCTTTGTAATATTCACAAATTATCAGACTAATTATTCCTACAATGCTTACCAATGATTATTGCAATTTTTACAGGGTCCAACTTTTGTTTGGCTGGGGTATTATATTATTATTATGTAATATACAAAAGTATGTAGTATTTGGTTGGATCCCTGGTCCGGGATCCTAGGTAACGAATAAGCACACAAATGTGCAAAATCAGCATGCGAAAAGGACAGCATAGACTGTCAGCTAATCATACCTTCAGATTTATAATCATTTTGTAAACAAAAGCTAATAGAGCAATGGCAATATTCCTGGTATAAGATAGAAAACAATAAATTGCGCCAAATCAAGAATAGCACGGCAGCCTGGATCTCTTCACGTCGCTCCTCTCGCCGTGAAGAAGTGGTTCTGGCTCGTTTAAGAATCGGGCACACATATCTCGCTTACGGATATCTTCTAAGAGGTGAAGACCCTCCCATTTGTGATGAGTGTGGCGAAGTTTTAACTATTATGAACATGATAAGGGGAGTTTTACTCCCTGAAACTAATGGCAAGCTCTGGGTCGTCGTTGGGAAACTTTCCCCTTCCCTTTGACTACCTCCCCGACGACGACGACAATGACAACACGGACGGATGATGACACAGACGGAGACGACCACGACGTGGGGGAACCCCTGCCCTCCCCATACTCATGTACTCGCATGTATGGCTGGTTCTGACCAGCACAGGCCTGTCCACCCCTTGTCCCCCCGCGTCACCCCTTACGTCCCTCCCTTCGTCTCGATAAGCTAAAGTGCATAAATATGAGACGTTAAGCAATATCCAATAATCCAATATCCAAAAAATTGGAACCGACTTCGGTCCGGTTTCGGATACTTTGAATCGCGCGCAAACCTCGACTACACGCGCGGAGCGCGGTGGACTGCGCTATGATGCTTGTGGTGTGCGCACCAGAAACTGCGCAGAGCTCTAGGAGGCTTTGCTTGAGTCGACACTGCTCAAGCCCCTAACACTCCATAGCGGCAGTGGCTGGAAAACTATTGCAAATTGAAGGCTGTGAGAGCCGCCATTTTTATGGCAAGAAGTCGAACTTGTCAGCTGGTTGTCAGTGTAAACAGCACTGACAGATAGGATATTTCTAAGACAATGTGCAATTATTATTAGCTAGATGTGTTTATATTTTATTGTATGTGTATTAAATATTGTCATTATATAAGATACATGCGAAAATACACTTTGGGTAACATCAGACGTGTTATTTTTACAGGGATTAGCCCGTGTGAGTAGGCGTATCTCTTAACCTATAAGAAAATAAACAAAGTCCGGATTTCTTTTGGTATCGTATATTGCTTACAAACAGACACAGCCGCGTAGCACATATCCAAAAATAAAATACAATACTATCAGATACATATAATAATAGCAATAGGCATAGGCCTAGGGCCGACCTTATGAGAATTCAGTAATGACTAGATAGGCAATGAGAACTAGCCTAGGCCTAGGCCCTAGTGGGCCATAGTCCTAGACCATTCTTTCAAGTTAATATTAGTAGGCATACAAATAACATTGAAAGTATCACAGATAGTTTGACCATGGTTTGACAAGTTAAATAACATTATAGGCCTACAATAATATTAGGAAAATGCTCTGTGCGATGCGTTGATAAGCAAGCTTGTCCACGTCAACGCATAGTATGTCAAAAAGTTCTTATTCAGTTACTGACATGGTATTATTGTGTAGGCCTATTGTTTTTATAATTGTTAAAGCAGGGTACAGTCCAGTGCATCCATTGTAGAGTGGATATAAATGTGGTTTTACACATTAGATTACTGATTTATAAAAAGTATGGATTTGGTTGAACTCTGACGTAGGCCTACATTTTTTGTGTGGAGAGATAAACTGTGAACATTTGCAATGTGATGGAATCTAACTTTAATGTATTCCTTGATTATCATTTTCATTAACATTATGATGTGGTTTGCTGGGAACTCATTATCGAGGGAATGATCTTCTAAATCAGCAACGAGAGAACACTTGCCAAGGGAGTTCAACACCTGTGTTTCCAAATTTCAAAACTCACTGATTTCCCCCTAGGTGGTTTACCACAGTTTTCAGCAAGCATTCTCCTTGTGAACTTCTCTGTGGCTGTACATAGATTTACTACATCACTTAATGGTAACACAAGACCACCATTATTTTTTCTAGATAAAAAGTCCAAATAAGGAATTTAAACATTGTTCGTGGATGTCAGAGCTGTACAGCAATCTACACATGTTACTTTTTTCATGACTACCCTTACTACAAATCCTGCTATGTATACAACAATGTTCTGTGAGAACTCGGACACGGCGGATTGTAAAATGGCATATGAGTGTTCATCGGCCATCTCTGCTTGCTCCTCGTTTTGTTCGATTTCATATCTACGAGCTGTAGAGAAATTTGTAGTATCGAACACTTGGTGTATTTATTTCCTTGATGATTAAATCTTTTGACCACGAAAGTAGTGGTGTCGAGCCTTGTGCGATACAATTCCCTGAAGATTTACTTTTAATTTCATTTTGTACCAGCAGTTGGCGATATGCTGATTTAAACTGTAGTGATGACGGATTATTGTTCCATCCGAAACGCGACCTGACTCGGCAAAAAATAACTCTATGTCGTCTTGTAAAAATTTGTAAGTTGCCAGGTAGCCTAAATAAATTTAATTTAATTTAACTTCACTTCTGTAGGCTTAGTAGTTGCCAAAGATTAAACCTATGATAAATGTGTGATGACATTAAATCCTATTGAAAGTTCTCTTGAGGTATTCTAATGAAGATAATGGGCAAGACTACTAAGTTGGTTTCAACATGCAAACAATCAAATATCAATGGGTAGGCCTATCATAGTTGCCATGGTGAAAACAAGTTAGGCCTAGTAGCTTGCTATGGGCATATCTCAAATCTCTATTTTAGCCTACTTTGCTGACTAACACAAAGTAGGCCAAGTCGGCCAAATTTGAGATTTCAAATACGTTACGCCCTAAATGTTATTTATCCCAGGTTCATAACTGGGCCTAATGTGCTTCAAATTCCCTCATTGATTCACAACTCATTCCATTCCATTGCTGTTTACAAAAGTAAACCTAGTGTAAACCAAAAGTTGTTTGTAAGGTATGTTTAGGATCAGCTGATGTGCTGTCTATTTATCTGCAACTGAACTAGGCCTAGGCATTAGTCCTGATAAATGAAGTGTAGGTCTAGTCGAGGCCTAGTAGGACCTGGGACTTTAAGTAATTAAGTTTATTTCTTCAATAGATATTACTTTGGATCTATAATCTCTTGCGAGATGTGGGAACTATGGTACCAATCACATGAAAAAGTGATAATATTATAGTTGGCATGTGCCAACTTTTTAACAAGGCGATGTTTAGGGGAAAAGTAGGTTAGGGGGAGGGGGGGGGGGGGCGAAGCGCGTTTGTTTTACAATATTATCACTATTATTATTAAAACATACACGCTTCAACCCCCATCACTCCCCCTTACCTACTTCTCCCCCTGTTAAAACGTTGGCACGATGTCATGCCACTATAAATAGTACCGAAAAAGTTAGGTTGGGGGGCAGATGTCAGGTAGGCCTAATTGGTAGATAGTGAGTACAGGACAAGACTCAGCGGCCTTAGACCCTGCTAAATTTTCGTTCGGCTAAAGTAAGTCTTTTTTTATATGTGGGCATAATAATAATTGAATTGAAGCCTGCAAATGCGTGGCAAGGTTCGAATTTTAGGTTTGAAATTGTGTCTTGTATTACGTCAAATCTACCTACCGATAAAATTATATGTTATTCCCCTTTTCATATCTGTTTGTGCAGTTAACTGCACAACATGACATCACCGTTTTCAGTATTTTATTGCCACTTTGGGTGGCTATTTAAAAGAAAAATAGTTATTGTGTGCATGCCTACGAGCCTGAGCTGCCATAACAATGGCGGATCTTCGCGGGTTCAATCTGCAATAGCGTTCGCAGCGCTCGTGCGGCGTCTAGAGAATACAGTATATACTATTCCAATGTCTTTGACACTGCTACGTTAATCTTTCCTTACGAGTTTGACGACCATTGTTCGACTATCGATATAAAACACATCATACTACCTCGAGACTGAAGCTATGTTTATGTTTCTGTCCACACTGCCAACGACTGAAGTTTCGCTATTTTGTAACATTATTGGTCTAGGAGCCTTTAGTTTCTCACTTTCGTATTATTCGAGGCAATTAGTTTGCCTTATGTGCGTGTTAGTATTATTTGCAGGTGCATCGCAATCGAAATAGGACGTGTTGTGTTGTTGACTACAAATCGTTGTGACTGATTTAGCGTTTAACCCTACTTTTGCGTTGAACAGTCGCTTTTTTCATCTGGCTTAGGGTCTACGGTACGTTTCATTGTTTTGATTACTAGTTACAAGTTATTACTCAATTTACGATTGAAAGAACCGAAATAATATATTAGTATTCGCACATCTTAATTCCTAATTAATTTCAGTATGGAATTAGATTCAGCACAAGAGTTCAGGGTTTACATAGGTAGGCCTAAAGGTATTAATTGCATGCTTACCCATGTTGCGGATTCTTGAATTTTTATTTGGTCGGGAGTGATGGTCTGAGAGGTATGACCACTAGTGGCACATGTTGTAGATTTTTGCCACCAGCCTCCCAGATTGCCTGGAGGTTTGCCTCTAACAGTGTTGACATTGCTTAAACAATAAAAGAAATGGATTTTACAATCACATTTCAAAATTAGTTTAGCAAATAGCAATCGAAAAAAATAACGGTACATCCTAAGCAGCAATAGGACATGAGAACTGAAGGTGGAACTCTTGATAGCATACCTATAGACTATGTACTACATAATATATGAGCATGATTTTAGAAAATTGGGGGAGGAGTAACATAATGTGAAAAATCTTTCATTGGACAAATACATGGTATCTGTATAACACAATTCTCTGTAAAGATAGATAGATAGATAGATAGATATATAGATAGATAGATAGATAGATGGATAGATAGTGTTAGAAATATGACAACACAGCAAGGCAGTGTGTGAATATGATGAGAGTTGTTTACTAGATGGATGGTTAGCAACGAGAGAAATGCAGTAGCAACGTGTAAGTAAAATACAGTCTTGTTAAATATAAACGATAATCTTATTTAATTACGTTATCTGTGTTATTATTTACTAATTTATCCTGACACGCTTCATGGCCGACTAGGCCCACGTTATAAAAGTAGAGTAGCTAACATTTCAGAAGTGGGATTGTTTCTCAAAAGTGCAGTGCCGAAGACTTGTGTGTTTTGTGTTTAAAACGTGTTACCGGTACGCGATTTTGTGGTAGGCTATACGATCTGTCAGACAGCAACTGACTAAAGATAAAAGCCACAAGACAAGATGATACGATTTAATTATCTTGATGAAGATGAAGCTCAGCCTAACGTAGGAGGCGATGTCCAAGGGCAAATTGGAGCTCAGCCTAACGTAGGAGGCGATGTCCAAGGGCAAATTGGGGCTCAGCCTAATGTAGGCCCAGGAGGCGACTTTCAAGGGCAAGCTGGAGCTCAGCCAGCAGGAGAACTGACAACACGTGAGCTGATTCAAATGATGCTTGAACGAGATAGACAACGTGACGAAATGATGAATATGCTAATTAGAAATGTGGGTATTGGTGGTCAACACTCTCAAGTACCACCTCGTCAACAGGATGTGACAAGACAAACGTATCAGGTAATGCCTGACCTCAATAAAACGATTCCATACTTCACTGGAGAACCTACTGGAATGAACGCAACAGAGTGGTTGAAGATTATCAACACTACTGCCGACCTACACCGTTGGCATGAAACTTTCCGACTGGAGTCAGCACGAACTCATCTGACGGGAGCGGCCAGCCATTGGTATCAAGCTCGAAGCGACGTGCTGACCGACTGGGACACTTTCACGGTGAGTTTCACCAGAACGTTTATCGGAGAAGACAGTGTAGTTGATCGCTGGAAACGAATGGAGTTGTGTACTCAACAAAGAGGAGACAGCACTCACAGCTATTTCCATAACAAAGTGAAGTTGTGTAAAGCCCTTAACCTTAATTTCCATGACACGAAGAAACAAATAGCGGTAGGCCTTTGGTCCCAGACATTAGCTAACCACCTGTTATCTCAAAAGCATGAAAACGAAGACGAATTACTCAGTGGCTTGCGAGAGTTCGAAGAGGTGGAAAGGCAACGTATTACTAACATGATGGGAAGGGACAAACCCTCCAAGCCAAATAACTACAACGTTAAAGTTACAGAACAGAAGTCCAACCATCATGGACCAATTGTAAATACACCAATAGTCACGAACCAAGAAAACGAGACGCGACGAGCAAATACTTATCGTCCGAAAGAAGTTAAATGCTACAATTGTAATTTATATGGGCATATTAGTACAGATTGTCCAAAACCAAGAAGAAAATGTTTCATCTGCGGGTCACAGGAACACCGGCAACGTGATTGCAACCAACTGAATACGGAACAACCCGTTCCACCCAAAAATGTAATGATTGTAAATAGTAATGTAAAAAGTGTATCAACCCCGGAAAAATTCTTGAAGATGGCAACTGTAAATAATACTGAACTTCAATTTATGCTAGATCCAGGGAGTGCAGTGTGTACCATACAAGCCACGTCGGCAATAAAATGTGGCCTAGAAGTTCGCACTACGCAAGACATCCTTTATGGGTTCGGAGATGTAAACAGGGTTGCTACAGACGTACTTGGCAAGGCCTATGCCGACATCAGCATCGATACTGTGATAGGGGCTAGTATACCAATACTGGTAGTACCAGACCAGGCACAGTCGGTACGGCTGCTAGTTGGCCGCACGTGGACGGAACTCCCACATATCGTCTACGTCAAGAAAGGAGACCATCTGTGGTTGGGTAACCAAGACGACGCACCATTTGCTGGACTTGATCTCGAGCCATTACCCAACCGAATTAAGCTGTTGGCAAAGGAAGCTACCATCATACCACCAAATACGGTTCACTTTATCCAAGTGGGGACACGCGGCTCCGAGACGGGTCCTATGTTGTGGAAGACTTCAGGAGTCGAGGGTGTTCGCAAAGTGATTGACGGAAAGTTGATGGTCCCAATCATGAACACTAGTCGAGTGAGTGCAAAAATAGGAAAGGACCAATGCTTGGGTAGAGGAGAGATGGTACAAGTTCTCAATCTTGAAGTTGATGAGTACGCCACACGAGAAACGCCACACGTCTCTAGACGTCCAATTGAGCGTGATGAACTACTGGTGGACCCTCAACTTGGAGACCAGGAAAGGGATCAGCTATTGCAACTGGTCAATGAACATCAATTTCATTTTTTTTTTTTATTAGGACAAATTGTACATTTTATGTAACAACAACACAATTTTTAGTGTATGTGTCCTTTAGCTAAATAAAAAAAAATGTTACAAATACTAATATAATGATAAATTGTCATAATATGTAATACATTGTAAATAATAATAATAATTATGAAAAAGTAATAAAATAAGGTTCATTTCATTATATTATTATAGTTAATCAATAATATCAAGTGATAACAGGAATTTCTGTGAGTGTATCATTTAAGTAATCAATAAGATAATAGTAGGCTTTTAGAATTAAAATTTGTTTGAGTTCATGTTTGAAACGGTCATAGCTTGAAATGTTTTTAATGGATTCTGGAAGATGGTTATAAAGAGTTTTATGTAAGTAGTCTGAGTTTACTTGTTCAAGTTTTGTGTGATATGAGTTTAGCTGTAGGTGATTTTTTTTTACGTGTGTCATGATCATGGACATTTGCATTTACTGAGTAGGTGTGTATATATTTTTTAATTACTAATATTGATTTGAAAATGTATAAACATGAAATGGTAAGGATTTTGTGGCGTATAAAAAAAGGTTTACAGTGTTCTGTGGGATCAAGGGAACAAATTGCTCTAATTGCTTTTTTTTGTATAATAAAAACTTTATGAATGTTGGTCGATATACCCCAAAATTCTATTCCGTAGCTTATATATGACTCAAATAATGAATAGTAGCATATTTTGGCTGTGGGGATGTTACTTATCTGCTTGATGGTCCTTATAGCATAACAAGACGAATTAAGTTTTGGTATTAATGTATTGATATGATCGTGCCATGTTAGATGTTGGTCTATTGTTAAGCCTAGAAATACATTTGATGAAACTTGTGTTATATTTGAATTATCTGAAAAATTAGTTAGTATCTTGGTGTCTAACTCTTAGCAAATCATTACTGCATCCATATCTTATTTCAAGGAAGTGATTTGCCAGTCATTGTTTTAGGTAATAATAACGTAGGGGCATACCTTCAGTCCCAGTTCATGAAAAATTTTGAGACTGCTCTATGGTAACACAAATAATATCTAATATTGATATTCTAAACAGACATTTTTACATTGAAACTTAAATCAGTTATGTTACCAAGTGCCGAGGCTTAGACTTAAAAACGAATTAAAATTAAAATAATATCAACTAGCTTTTCATTTAAACAAATAATTTTAAATATAAGTCCTGTAACCAGGTGCATCTCGCTCATAAGCACAATGTCGGTCGAAATATAATGCCCAGTTGTTCTCTTGATTGTGCTCAATGAATGTATGTTCTAACTTCTAATAGTATTTTATAAAGGCAAATTTCAAAATATTTTGAACAACTGTTTAAATAACATGAAAACCTTTATTACTGAATGCATTAGTTCTGTAATCAAAATAAAATTCTCTCATTTAAGTCTTATATAAGCCGTCCAAAATATGCATGTTTCTCATTTACGCGCACGGTATATTTCAAACTCGCGGGCGTAGTGCACACCGCTCGGCTAGAGCGCGCGCTTGATCGTGTCGCCCGCCTACACAGTGGGAAAGGGGCGGAGTTTCCTGTATTAGCGATAGCGACTATTAGAGTATTTGCCGTCGGCTCGTCAGTACTCAGTGAGTCGCTGTCGAGGAGGTTCGTATTGTAATGTTCTGTTAGTGGAAGGCGGGTTACGTACGTAATGAGTGAACAATGTTCCCCCCTCCCTTCCCCCCATATGCTTGTGGCTGGATCTGACCAGCACAGGCCTGTCCACCCCTTGTCCCCCCGCGTCATCCCTTACGTCCCTCCCTTCGTCTCGATCAGCCAAGTTGCATAAATATGAGACGTAAAGCAATATCCAATCAAATCAACAATGTTTACAGAGAATAAAGTACATCTAAATTTTAATAAAAAAACTCACTGACAGTTATGGTTTCCGGGCAGGTTTTACATTCATTCTAACCCTCAATGCCCCTTGGTACTTGCTCATACATATTTTTTTAAATTTCGCCATTACACGTAGTTCCTGGCTCATTTTCTTTCTACGAAAGTCCCACCTGACACATTCATTTTCTATGACGTTTATTGCCATCTTACTCTCTCCTTCACATCCTTCTTCATACATCCATCTCTTTCTTCTAACCTCTAACTTTAACTTGTGTATTTCAATGATATCCCGTTTACCGAAATCAAAACTCTTATTTTCCCACAAATGATTAAACATTTCCAGATCAAACTTTTTTCTTGTCGATCCAAACATTTTTCTCATTTCACATTCACTCCGATGGAGCCCTACAACCTTAACGATTAGTGCACCGTTTGACACCTTTTCTACTTCATTTTTGCTCTGAAAGGGCCCGCCTATTTCAACTGCCATCTCATTATCGCTAACTTCTCCCTTATCATCAAATTCTCCAATTATCGCTCCGCTATCTTCCCAACACATTGTCATCTACCTGTATCATCTCATCGGCAACAACAATCTCCACTATCTCGACCTTCACTACCTAGGCCTATGTTGCTGGATTTGTCAGCTGGCAGAACTAAACGATGTATGTAAACAGTTGACGGGCCATCAAATTCCAACTCGCAACCTTCACGTGGTTTGGCCCGTGATAAGGGGAGTTTTTCTCCCTGAAACTTAAGGCGAGCTCTGACATACACACATAGATTGCCTCCAGAGAGAGAGAGGCGAGGACGTTGAGTTGAGAGCACGGGAGTTTTTTTGGGGGTGGTTAGGGGGGGGGGGGAAGGATTTTGAATTTGAAATTGTAACATACGTTTCAGAAACCTTATTATAATCTAAATTTAGGTTTCGTATTGATATTGATCGTTAAATATAGTGCAGGTAGACAATGTAGGCCCCCATTACCAAGGGACTCCGCCAACCTGTAATCAAGGAATATCATTGTAAGGCCAAAATTTCATTAAAAAACTAGGCCCTGGCTTTAGCCTGTGCAATAATTGATGGCCTTGTACCTGTTGCAATCTGCATCCATCTCTTGGATTGTTGGTTGTAGAGCAGCATGGAGCAGGTTACCACTGTGTCCTTCATCCCCCTCCTCAGGTCCGAGACGACTTAGTTGTAGCGGCTGAAGAAACGCCCAGAGTCGTCGCTGTTCACTGGAGTCCACACCTACTGGAGTGCTGCAGTTAAAAGTCTGGATATTGGATTTTGCAGGCAAGGAGTATTGTTTTTTGACTTTCGGCCAATGATCTCGTGTCTGCTGCTACTCTGTTTTTTGCCCATCCTTTCAAACTTGCAAAAGTCATGACATTTGGTTTTTAGTTTTTTTAGTTTTTCGTTGGTTCCGTCCGTAGAGTCTTTGGGGTTGATGTTCTGTTCACTATGGGATTTGAACCTTAAGTCAACACTGCACAAATATGATGGCCGGTTTCGGTGCTCAGGTTTTTGCTTTATAGTTCGATAGTTTGCCGGTATGCCTGTGTGTGTAATTAAATAATGGTGAACTTTACTGTTGTGTTCCCTAAAACCCCACTAACTAACTTCAACATTGAAACTCAAATAATGAACATTAGTGATTTTAACTATTCAAATTTTAGGATCAAACTATGTGCTTGTATATAGAAAACAAAGAATAACAATGACAATCTGAACTAACCTGAAAAGTATCCGTGATTGTTTGATATTGAGTCATGAATTGTCCAACCGGTTACCCTAGATGGGTGTATTTTTCTTTGCGATCTGGAAAGGTGATAATTAGTAGCTCATCCAACTCTGGAGAATTTTTCCATCCATTTCACAGCAAGCTTCTTTCTTGCCTCTTCAATTTCTTCAGCGTCTTTTATCTGCAATCGAAATATTGGTCAAGTGGAACTGGGATCTGGGGCGAAGTTCCAACGACGTTTTTTTGGGGGGGATGGGTCTAAAACGCATTGGAGAGTAATAAAGTGAAAATTTTAAAGCAATTTAATGAAAGAAATAGGGAGATAATCAGATATCACTCCATAATAACAGAGCGTTTGTTTAAACGACGATACTCAAATTTTAAATTTGTTATTAGGCGACGCAAATACCTTCAAGAAAACGAAAATTCGGCGTCATCGTTTATCAGTTTTTAGAAGACCATATCTACTGTGGGAGATCGTCTTCTTTTATATAACAAAGACTTTAGCGGAATGTAATGCTTGAAGCTGAGGCGCCCTTTCCACAGAGTCAAGGACTTGTCAATTGCAACATCTTCAGATACACTGGAAGCACTTTTGAAAGTTGCATTAGACCTCTATAACCGGATACAATTTGAAAGTGTTTTTAGGCCCATAGATTGTTATTGTAAGCGAATCTTCCTGCATATTAGACCAGTAAGAAATCTATTACAGCCGATTTGAATTATTCTTACGCATTCACTTGTTAATACGTTTTAGTACACATAATTTACATAGGATTTTGAAAATAAAATAATGTTGCATGTTGCCTATGGACCCATTTTGCCACACACCTACTGGATTTAACGCTGAATTTCTTAGTTGAATGGAATTAGCCCCTTGTTATTTACTGTATATAACTGTAGACTTTGTGGAAAAAGTACATCTTGAGGTTGGATTACAATGCAGTCAGTTGAATAAATAAATAAATAAATAAATTTTATTTAGAGTCTACCCACTCAGTTATATAACTGATTTTCAGTGGGGGACTTTAAATCAAAGCGACCAAGCCAACCCTGTAGGCCCCGACGCAATCGACGAGTGGATATATACTGTATGCACAGTAGTGGGTGTAGAATCGCTCACAAAAGTGTAACATGCCTACAATTAGCCACGCCCCTTTATGATTCAAAAGCAATTCAACTTTTACGAACACTGGCATTTCTTCGCAGATTTCGTCAATGACAAAGAAATCATTCCTGGCGTATCTTGCACAGTTCAGCACAAGCGACGGTACAGTTAGAATGTAAGAATTGTTAGTACCAATGCCGAATTTTTCTTTAAACATTGATTGATAAGGTCCAATTATGTCAATCAGTGTGACTTGCTTCTGTGGACCACATTGAATGTTATTTGGGAGAAATGTAGACGATTTCATCTGAAGAGCGCTATTGGCTTGATAGCGATACGAAAGCGCTTTTGAAACATTCTTGTTATTCCGTGATTTGTAGCAAAGTTTTTAAAATATTGATGATTTGCTTCAAATCGCATACACCACAGATATTTTAGAGGCCCAAACTCAAGTGATAGACGGGGATAGTGGATCATAAAGTGCATTTTAGGGGTGATTGGTTTTTCCGTTAGTGTTAGGTACAACTGATGGTGTTGCAATATGTGCTGTTCAAGAATGGCCATTATCGGTGGTTTGAAGAAAGGGCACATTAATATCTCGCAAATTGAGATTGATTCCTGTAGAAACAACCAGTGTTTGTCGTTTTCTGGAAGGTATGAATCAAACATTATGGGAAACATTCGTAGCAGATGCAGACGTTCTGATGCGGTTCCACTTAGTTGCTTCCCACTCTGCATGATGATTTCCGACAAGCGTGAAATTCGATTTATTTTGTCGCTGCCTTTGTATTCGAATGACTCGATTTGCTTGTTTTCATCCTCCAGTTTGATAAATTTTGATTTAATAATGCCTCTGATTATATTACCAAGGTCAATTGCAATCATTCCCTCCTGGCGTTCATATAGTATAAGGAAACATCACGTGAAGTGCACTTTTCTTGACTGTTCATGCCATACACTCTTACTCGGTCTGTTGGAACAATGGAAAGATGAGGGCCATCAAATTCCAACTCGCAACCTTCTCGCGGTTTGGCCCGTGATTAGGGGAGTTTATCTCCCTGAAACTAATGTGCGAGCTCTGGGTCGTCGTCGGGGAACCCCTTCCCTTTGACTACCTCCCCGACGGCGACGACAATGACAACACGGACGGATGACACAGACGGAGACGACCACGACGTGGGAGAACCCCTGCCCTCCCCATATGCTTGTGGCTGGTTCTGACCAGCACAGGCCTGTCCACCCCTTGTCCCCCCGCGTCATCCCTTACGTCCCTCCCTTCGTCTCGATTAGCCAAGTTGCATAAATATGAGACGTAAAGCAATATCCAATCAAAAACAATGGAAAGATGATGAGGGCTGGTCATAGGTGAGAGAGAAGGACCAGGATTAATTTCGATATCTCCTGACATGAAAATGACACACAGAAGATGCAGAACTAGCCAGGATATTCTTCGAACAGTCCGCATCCTCACATTTCCTCTACGGGTAGGACTGAATCCGTTATCACGAGGTGACAAGGCTGAGAGGGTAGGGAACCCAGCAGATCCATGTGCAGAGAAATGAAATATTCGTCTCGAGAAGTGGATGATTACTTCTGGTAAACATTTGTAGATGGGTGACTGTACTGTGACACTGACAGCACCCGGATATGTACCAAACATATACCACAATTGCAAGAAGAAACAACTGACAGGTGAGAATCCAAATGGTGCGAGCAATACGCGAGGCTGGACTAGAAGGTAGCACTGTCTTGTACATCTTAGTTTCACGTTCTCCCGATTAGTTATACGCCGTCCTTGTTATGAGCCAAAGTTCAAACTCAAACTGGACACTTCAAATTGGAACTTAGGCCTGTCAAAGTATTGTTTTCACAGTTACATTATCAAACAAGGGTGTTTGAAAGAAATGTTAGAAACCTGAATAATATTTTGAACTTCAAACACTTAAATAAACTTAAAATAAAAACAAAACGGACTCACGAACATTACCACTTGACCCTGAAGTAACACTGATTCGATTGATGTATAATATCTGTAGGAAACTGTACAAAATACACAAAATAACATATCTGATTTATGAAATGCCAGTTCAGTGTCGTCACCGCCTGCCTAAGCCAAAGTTACAGTGTTAGATGGTACACAAACACAACAACTTAGCATGCCTGTGTTTAACCTGCTTACCATTAAATATATGCAATGACGTCGAAATCAGACGCTGCTTCTCTTCTGCCTAGTGGTCGCAAGCGACTGTAAGTATTTGCAAGAACGGAACAGGTTTACAGCCTGAACGTAATCTACAATGGTGGTAAATGAGTGGTCAAAATGTATCCACAACGTTGATCTTTAAAAACCGCAGCCTATGTATAATAACCATTAAGCTACAAGTGATATGTACCAATTGTCTTTACAATATCCATATAAGTAGTTTGTACCCGTCAACGGAAAGAAAAATAAATACAAATACGTATGCCTACCAGTCGGTCTATAAAGACAGTATTGTTCTTGGGTAAGATAACATCGGCGACATTATAATAACGTCAGGATGAACCTCGCTACACATACAGAAATATCACTTACTACCATTGAACTACACTTCTGAGAGCTTATGTGGCACCGTCATCAAAGCGATTTTGAAAAGCTTCAACGCACTTAACGTGCAGCATGGATATGACATCGCCGCCCTTTCACCTTTTGACTGCCACCTCGACTCTCACTCTCACGCAGCGTCGCGCTCGCAGTTGGTCAGTTGTTCTTGTCGTAGGTGGACGTGTTTTGTCTCGTCTCCAGCGTCTGTTCTTGCTGGGCCTCCACAGTTCAAAGAGTTAGGTCAGAGTTGGATGTCATAGCATCGTTATCTTTAATGTTTATTAACTCGGCTGTCTGTTCTGTTCAGACTGTATTTTTTTTAATTCTGCCCCGCGTATTAGGAAGTGTTGGCTATCCCAGTGTTGTGCTCTTTCTGTTCTTTCCGTACATGCTCTTGTTTTGATGTTCCGAAAGAGCTTGTTTTGTGAGCACATTGTAGGTCTTGTTTTGAAGGGAAGGTATTTATATAGTTTGCAATTTGCCGAGAAAATGACCTTAAAAAATGTTTTACCTCCTTTATATAGGTATTATTAATGATTCGCAAGTGTTGTGCCTAAGGCACCACTTAACGCACACATCTCTACAATAGTTGCTCCATTCAACAACAGTATTTTTGCACAACATTTTAATTCCTGTTGAATTAAAATCTCCTGCCTTGGGGGTCTCATAATTAACCAAAACATCGTTAACAAACAAATATTTTCCAGTCCCAAATTCGAGTGGGCGCTTCTTGTTTGTTACAAAATTGTATTTATTAATCTGCGGTTCTACGCAATTATTGTAGTGAAATTTGTATCATCTTTGTTTGGCTTATTCGGTATCACATTGATTTTATATTTTTTTATTTTTGTAATGGCCTTACAGTTTTACACACACAGTACAGTACAGTTACAGTTGTACAGTGTACAGTTTTTTTAAATAAAGAAATGTGTATGTTTGATACGGATTTCATAAATAAATGGGAGCAACATACACAAAATTAGGACCTATATATTATACAACTATAGACGACTTCATAAGACACAGTGGCTTAAGTGTTTGGCGGGATACTCCCAACCCCGCTTGACTTCACTTTTTTGATAAGGGTACGGATATAATTATTAAACATACTATTATAATGCACATAGGATTACCGCGAGGGTGAGGTCAAAATTTACTTGGATACTTACATAACTGCCCTTAACCACAAGAATGACCAGCAATTGATATAACATCAATGGGTATAATCAACCTGGTATATCTATCTCTTTGTTGTATATTTTTTCACTAACATGAGTGTCTGACACTCCTAGGATACAAGGTTTTGTCTTTTTTACTAGCTCCTTTATTTCCACTAAGTTTTTTATAAGACTCTGTGATGGTCGGACCCTCGTCCCTAGCCCGTATTGAATCTGATCTCACTAAATTGCATAGATTTATTTCTATTAGCTCATGGTTTGCACGAAATTCTCTAAGAATTCGTACAACAAGAATTACCTTTGGAGTAATTAGTACTTCCCTGGTTGAGGGTAGTTTCCTCCTTCTTCTCCTCGGCTTCCAACCTCTGGCAACAACCCCTAATTGGGTGACAACCAAGGATTATGGGAATACTAATTAAATTAAGATTACTGCATAACTTTTCATTTAAATCAGTTTTCACTAAAATCAGTTACTATTGGCAATTGGAAATGCGTGATTACAACACTTGAATCCTCCTACCTAAGAGCTCTTTTTGTGGTTTTCTCCATCAAATCACATCCCAAATTTACTAATGCATACAAGTACAATAATAGAAATTACATAATCTGGATTGCCATCTGGCAAGTACTCATCCTTGTTTGTTGTGGTATATCTAATTAGTCCATGTCAATTGTTCTGTTGATTACGTCGATGCACTGTGCGTTTCAATAATTATTGGTAATCATGGCCACACACAATTACCAATTAAAATAACTTCACTTTACGTAGACACACGAAATTTATTCTTGATGTTACTTGACGAATTCTTGATCACAGCCGATAATGGCGCAGGTGTTTAATTCCGCTTTGCTTAGCGGCCGCCTTCAACTTGGCTAGTGACGTCGCTTCAGTGCTGGGTGGTTATTGTACTCCTGACTAATAACCTGTTTCGATTCTGCTTGGCCAGATAATGACGTCACTTCACGGTTGATTTGTTATCGTTCTCCTGACTGATAACTCGGTTCGCTTCTACTTGGCTATATAATGACGTCACTTCAGTTTGGGGTAGTTATTGATTAAGTTGATTGGATTATCAGTTAATTAATAACTTTGATGAAATATTATTGAAGCTCGATTGAATTTGATGATGCGATCTCGCACAATGGTGATGATACCTGGCGGCTGAGGCGTGGGCCTAGGTATTTGACGCTTGCCGACATGATTGATGCTCTCCGATTGATTCGGCGGTTGGCACACGATTATCGTCGACGATGATGCTCTTGAAACTCTTCGAATACTTTCTGACAATAAACTTGATAAAAAAACTTGTCGTAGGCTTTCACGGCCCGAGTCAATAATAAAATTTGGCTGTCGGGATACTCCGTTGCAGCAAAATGGATACAATAACAGAGATATTTCTCAAGCATTGAGAAAACCACCGTGTGTACCAGCCTTACCTACAGCTACTGGCGAGTTACAACAAGAAGAACGCGTCCCGCTTGCATATTTGCCATATGTTGAAAATACTACGGACCGAATTGGCAAGTTGTTGAAGAAATACAACATAAAAACAATTTACACCACGGATAGGAAGCTTTGTAGCATGTTTAACTCTGCGAAGGATAAGCTCCCCCCCTTGGATGTACCTGGAGTGTACGAGATACCGTGTGGGGCTTGTAATAACGTGTACATAGGGCAGACTGGTAGAAAGGTGTCAACAAGACTTAAAGAACATATAAGTCACACAAAATTAGGTCATGTTGAAAAATCAGCTTTAGCAGAACATTGTGTTGACTTTTGTCATAACATCAACTTTGACAACACACGTGTACTAGCCACAGTTAAACAATACCGCCCTCGTCTTGTACGTGAAGCTATTGAAATAGAAATGAAATCTGACAATTTTAACAGAGACGATGGGCTAAAACTGAGTAGAACTTGGAGGCCAACATTAGAACGTTTAAAGTTAGCACGTGCAGAACAAACTAGAAATATCAATGTTGATTAAACGCGCATGCGTCATGGTTTTATATAAAGGAGGTTGCACACAATTGTACTTTGTCATTCACTGGGTCGAGCTGGATCGAGTAGGTTCTGCCCAGTGATTTCCTCTTCACATCTCTGAAGATGAGCTGTGCAATCAGTTCGAAACGTCAGCATTTTAATGACAATCGACACGGCGTATCCCGACAGCCAAGTTTTATTAATAAACTTGATGATGATCGAAACGATTCTTGATGATACATTCATTAATAAAATTAACAATTAATGTGATTTCTTACATGAAATTCCTTGCCTTAATCTTCCTCTTATTTACCATTGATCGGTATTTTACAACTTAACCCTAGAAGCGCCAGGATTTTTTTTTGAAAATTCCTGCATAGTGCCAGAAAAAGGTAGCAAATTGTAAGGGTTTAATTAAAAATTCATATTTTCTTACTGGTTCAAGATAATTTATTGAAACAAACACCAAAATGTAGGTAACATAATGAAGTAATAATTTTGACTTGAACTTTTAGAAAAACTACAAAAAATGGATAGTCTGATTCAATAAAATGTGACACAACGTATTATGTACATTTTGTATACGTTATGTTTCATGTTTTTTTTGTTTTTTTCCCCAAATAAACATGTTTAATAAATTGATATGAACTATTCACTAATTAGTGTCAAACTCAAAATAGTCAATTTTAATAAGATAACTTATAAATTGTGGAAGGTATGATTTTTTTTAGTACTGACGCACCTGAAAAATTGTCCAATTTAGCAACCTACACTTAGTTAGCAAGCAATGTTTTGTTGTCTGTCTAGATACCAAATTGACAATCAAATAAATTAATATATCAATCTTGATTTTTACAACAATGGTCGTGAGCAAAATTGTGTATAATATGTAGTACAAAAAAGAGGGATACTCGAGCATTTAAAAAAAAGTGGATACTCTGGTACTAAAAATACATAGATATGACAAATTCAAGTCAAGGCACCAAATTGACAATTATAAAATAAATTCAATGTCAATCTACATGTTTACAACAATTGCCATAGACAATATTATGTATCATATGGAGTACACAAAAGTGGTACACTCACATTTACACAGCAAATTTTTTCACACGACACATCACATTTCATTGGGCATTGTTCTTCAACCTCTCTCGATTGTACCCCTTTGCCCGATAGTGGTGTTGAAGCTGTGGCCAACAATGTTTGTGGATGCCAACATTACATCCTGGGCACCAGTAGGAAGACCTTGCCCGCTTAGTGGCTGGATCAGGCCCACACACAGCACATTTCCATTCTTGCCTTTTTGCTAGTTTCTCAAAGAAATGGTTTTGATCTAATTGATGGCGCAATTGAGGGGCAACAGGTCTGAGAGGCAAAATATTGCCAGCTGCTACATCATTATAGCAAAGTGCCTCAATGATTTCGACCATGAAATCAAATCGTGGCATGGGGTGGTCTGTGTTTTGCTTGTAGATTATGTACACATTCAAAAGAGTTATGTCTAGAAAATTTTGGAATATTTTCACCCAATATCGGCGGGTGGCGTGGTTAGCAGCAACATGGTACACTTTTGGTCTTTGATATCGACACCTCCCATTTTTTTGTTGTATGTCTGTATAACTACCGGCTTAACATTTTCCGTCCCATTTGTTACTCGAGCCACAGAATTTTCAGCGTGACTCTGTGTCGAGATTAGGTGCACTGGCTTTCGAGACTTTTTTTCTTTGAATTTTACATCCAATTACTTCACCTTTTCTGTAGTACGCTGTCTCCCCAGCGTTTCTAAGATCCGAATTGACAAGATCTTTGCTCAGCCCTTTTGAATTGGAACGGATTGTTCCTGTCAACATCACACCACTCTGGAGCAAGTCTTCTGCCAGAAGAACTATGTCTGTTATGAGGTGGTATCCCTTGTTTTCTAAGTTGCACTCTTTGATTATGTGCGTAACCACCTCATGAGCCAGCCCTTTCGGTAGCTGCGCAGCAAAGAAATCTTTTCCACTGTACATTTCTGAATGCACCACATATCCCGTTGAGCTTTCACATAACTCGGAACTTTTTAATGCCAAATCTGGCATGCCTTTTATTAGGCATGTATTGTATGTATGGGGCCCTATTCTTCATTGCGATGAGGCTTTCATCTAAGGAAACCATCTGCTGCTTCAACTCGTTATGGTTATCGGAAGGATTTCCTGACGACTGGCGTAGGGCTATTTTAATTCCGCTTTTGAAACCAGGTAAAGACAAAACCTTACCTGGCTCTTATCGACCCATTTCCCTAACAAGTTGCTTCTGAAAATTGTTTGAGATGGTCAATAAGCGCCTGATGTGGCTATTGGAATCTCGTGGCTTGCTTACTAATGTTCAGTGTGGATTTTGAGAAGGGCGGAGTTCAATCGACCACCTCGTGCGGTTGGAAACCTTCATCCAAGAAGGTTATGTGGCTAAACATCACGTAATAGGAGTACTCTTTGACATAGAGATAGCGTATGACACAACGTGACGCAATGCCATATTTTTTTTTTAAAAAAAACACTGTTTCATTGAAATGAGTTGTAATACTATTTATTTACACTGTCATCCAAATAGCGCCACGTTTTCCTATTCTTCCCACTTTTGGAATTGTGTACCCGGATGAAGTTGTAAGTTTTTTTAAGCTTCTCCATTTTGCGTCGCACAAATCTGCATTGATTTGATAACCAAGAAATTAAAGGGCAAGTTTCCATCAGATGGTGGTAGATGGAATCCTAGATTATGCAAGGTCTGGTTTGGTGTAGCATCTGCATGTTATGTGGGGCAAAGTTTGTATGCAAATTGTAAACCTACACCTGTGGGTCTATGTAAAGAATCATAGATTATTTATTTACTTTATTTTTATGTATTTATAACAGTCGATCCCAAGGTGTGGCTGTAAAGTACTTGTATATCGTATCACATTAATGTTACATCTAATGAATTCTACAAAATTAAGATAACAATCCTACCATGCTCCTCAATTTGCCTTGCCACGAGGTTCCAAGCTTGCTTCCTACTAATGTAGGGGGATATAAAATTATCCGATAGTTCACTCCTGATTGTAAAGGCCAGAGTGGCTTCATGGCTCCACCGGAACATGGTTTTGTTGGTGGGTGTGGCATCGAAAAGAAAAAAATAGATGATAAGAATGTTCCTGACAAGCATAGCATGTAGCGATAGACTAGAAAGTAAAAGTTGCAAATTGGAACGCATTTCGCTGCATTTATTTTTATTATTATTAATATTTTGTCATCACCACTAGGAAGCACTTCAATGTCCGCCGCCATATTGTTATACCTGCGAATATCTGCGAAAATGAAGTATCATCACGATGAACCTCCATTTAAATTTCGCTTTCTACAAATGATTGCACATCTTAAAGTTCATGTGCTACTGTCATGAATGCGATTTTAAATAACAATACACAACATGTAGGATCGCTATGACCTTGCCGCAGACCGCTCACTGCGGTTCTTGTCACTGATGGACGCTTTTTTGTCCGCTCTTTATTGTGTTCTTGTTTTTTTTTTAAATAATGTAAGTGGAATATGCAAACAGATTTTGTTTGTAACAGATCTGCTTCCTTGCTTGGGTTTGTAAATAATAATAATAAGACCTTTTAACATATGGTATTCCAGCGTGGCATCCAACTACTCAGCAAAATATGTGCAAACTTGAATGCATACAGAATAGAGCCACTAAACTGATTTTAGGTATGGTCATAGTTACTCTCGTAGTTTACCCGCGCTTGCTTGAATTTTCACACTTTGACTTTATCCTTGATAAGGCCATTTGTGTATTTTATTTGTGGGCTTTATTTCTTCCCTTCTTCATCATAACGATATGGTATCGAAGAAATTATTACATTTGGTTTAAGTGATATATTTATCAAGACCCTGATTGTGTGCTTGATTTCTGGTGTAGACTTACTCTGAATGTTATTTGTCCCCCCAATAATTACTACAATATCTGTAGGAGACAGTGACTTTATAAATTAAACGACAAATTTACCACTTTTTCAAAAGGAGCATTTGGTTTGAAGAAGCTAATAAACTGTATTACCTGTTTTGAGGGAATGTAATTGACAATTTGTATTGTGCTTGGTTCAGCAGAAGAAAAGGCCTCATGGCCTTAAGCTTCGCCAAGTGAAAAATAAAGACTCTTTTATTATTATTATTATTATTATTATTATTATTATTATTATTATTATTATTATTATTATTATTATTATTATTATTATTATTATTATTATTATTATTATTATTATTCAAATTTAAGGCTTTCGCGGCCTGGTAAATAATTAACACAATTTATTTTTTATTTATTTATTTATTTTTATTATTTCAAAAGCAATTAAAGCAGATTCGACGCGGCGAAATGTCCCGACCAATAAATTGTGTTAATTATTATTATTATTATTATTATTATTATTATTATTATTACTATTATTATTATTATTATTTTATTGGATGTATTTCATACAAACTCGGTCAAAACCGGAGCTAACATGTTGTACGGACTTACGTCAAGTACTTCCATGTGTATCTATATTACATACCTACATTATTACTTTGTCTTAACTCTAACTAAAATAAGTCAATTATAATATAGTTTGTAGATGATGTTTTTCTTTCTGCTGTGTACGGTCGTGGCCGATTTCTCGTCGCCATCCTAGCATTTGCTCTTCGGACTATGGGAAACCACGAAAACCATGTCAGGATGGAAGCTGTCTCGGAATCTCGAAGTATCATTCTTAGTTTAGAAATTTACGAACTATTCTACACGTGTTGAGTATTACTGCCTTTTGAGTCTCGATGTAAACATTGGGTGGAAGATCTAGTTGTTTAATGCTTTCATGTAGCTTCTTCGGTATGATGCCATTAGCCAATATCACGTATGGGATTGTATTTACCTTTTTCTGTTTCCACATCTTCTTGATCTCAATTGCAAGTTCACTATACTTGTCAATTTTTTTCTTCCATGTAGTCTCGACGTTATGGCACATTGGGACAGCAACGTCAATAAGGGTAGTTTCTTGTTTCTTCTTGTCAATTATAATTATATCCGGTCTGTTGTGATGTATAGTTTGGTCTGTTATAACTGTGCGGTCGTAATATAATTTGAAATCTTTGCTATCTAGTACTTTCTCCGGTTTGTATTTGTAGTAAGGTGTGTGTGTATCAATGAGGTTGTACTTGATTGCTAGTTTTTGGTGAATAATGTTAGCTACTTGGTTATGTCTATAGAGGTAATCCGTTTGACATAGTGACTGGCACCCGGATATGATGTGTTCGATTGTTTCACCCCTTACACTACATTTTCTACATTGATCGTTTACTGTCGCATCTTGTATAATGTATTTTTTATAATTTTTCGTTGCAATCACTCTGTCTTGAATAGCCAGCATAAAACCTTCTGTTTCTCCAAATAGTTCCCCGTTGTTTAACCACCTATTTGATGCTTTAATATCTACGTGACCTTTATGTAGTTCATCATAATGTCTCTTGTGTAGGGTCTTTTCTGAGAGACGTAACTCTTTTGAAGCGTCAGTTATGAGTTTCCCTTGTAGATTGACATTTTCGTTTGCTAGATTGAGTGGAGTTAATGATTTGTCAGCTAGCACCACAGCCCTATGCAGTGTTGATTGGTTGCTCTTTGTGAAAAAATATTTTCTTAAAATGTCTAGTTGTTTATAATATAAGTTGTTCAGATCAATTAGGCCTCGTCCTCCTTGTTCTCTTGGAAGTGTCAATCTCTCTATTGCTGATTTAGGATGATGCATTCTGTGTTTAGTAAGTGTAGTACGAGTTAATATTTCCAGCGCCTGGATGTCTGTCTGTGTCCATTTAATGATTCCGAATGAATATGTCAGTACTGGTATAGCATATGTATTTATTGCTGTGATCTTGCTTTTACCGTTTAGTTGCGTCTTGAGGATAGATTTTAGTCGCTTCTTGTATGTATCTATCAATTTTTCTTTCATTACTTTATGTTCAATTCTGGCAGCTTGTGAGAATCCTAAATATTTGTATACATCGTTATCATCCATTATTCCAATCCTATTTCCATCATCTAGCTGGAACTCTTCTGCTTGCGTAACCTTACCCTTTTCGATATGTAGCGTCTTGCACTTGTCTACTCCAAACTCCATGCAGATATCTTGACTAAATTCAAATGTAGTATTGATTAAATTGTTTAGTTGAACAAAATTTGATGCATATAACTTTATTATTATTATTATTATTATTATTATTATTATTATTATTATTATTATTATTATTATTATTATTATTATTATTATTTTTATTATTATTATTTTATTAGGGTCCCGTAAGCCACGCCCATGGCTGTCTACTAGAATGACAAGTTTCTGCTGTGATACTAGCATCAGGATCGACAGCGTTTTGGTGTGGATTGAAATCGTTGACTGAATAGTTGTTTATTTCACTTTGGTTGGTACTTCTTTCTTCTGTTATGACAGCTGCCGTTACACCCCACGTCGCTGCAGTTCTTGGACCTTCTTGCCCCGCCCTCTGTTGGGTGGATTGCTGACTTGGTTCTCCCCGACCTATTTGTATTCCGTCACGTTCCGCCCTCTGTTGGACTGGTGGACTAACCTGACTAGATTCGTCTTCATCTCGAACTCGTTTCTTTTCTTACTTTAACCATTTATTTCAGCGATTTGTATCTTGTTATAAAAATTAATAAACTTATTGTATTTAGATTCTACCCACTCATTTATATAACTGATTTTCAGTGGGGGACAGTAAACCAAAGCGTCTTAGCCTACCCTGTAGGCCCCGACGCAATCGACGAGTGAGCGATAACCAACCAAAGATCGATATTTTTAATAGGACATAGGTATAGCAATCAGTGGTATGGACAGTGCAAACACCCGCGAATCAACGCCAGAACCAACAATGCCGATACAGAACAACTTGGGCCTTCATATTCCAACTCGACACCTTCTCGCGGTTTGGCCCGTGAATAGGGGAGTTTTACTCCCTGAAACTAATGGCGAGCTCTGGGTCGTCGTCGGGGAACCCCTTCCCTTTGACTACCTCCCCGACGGCGACGACAAAGACAACACGGACAGATGATGACACAGACGGAGACGACCACGACGTGGGGGAACCCCTGCCCTCCCCATATGCTTGTGGCTGGTTCTGACCAGCACAGGCCTGTCCACCCCTTGTCCCCCCGCGTCATCCCTTACGTCCCTCCCTTCGTCTCGATTAGCCAAGTTGCATAAAATGAGACGTAAAGCAATATTAATTCATATAATCAAATAATCTGAATTTATTATGTGCTTCGTTGCTAGGACGGCTCGATAGTCTCCGTTTACAAACTCCTAATTTACCTATATGATTTGAAGTCTTTTTTTCCATTTTACTCACTTATTTTCTCGCCATGTCAATTTCACCATCATTCACTTTCACAACTTTCAGACCTACACCAGTTGTGGCTTCAAAATCAAAGCCCAAGCTTAAACATACCAAAAAGAACTGGGAGCTTCACAGCGACCTCTCCACTTCAGATAGTTCGGATTCAGAATCCAAATTCCAACTCGCAACCTTCTCGTGGTTTGGTCCGTAATTAGGGGAGTTCTTTTTCCTGAAACAAATGGCGAGCTCTGGGTAGTCGTCGGGGAACCCCTTCCCTTTGACTACCTCCCCGACGGCGACGACAAAGACAACACGGACGGATGATGACACAGACGGAGACGACCACGACGTGGGGGAACCCCTTCCCTCCCCATATGCTTGTGGCTGGTTCTGACCAGCACAGGCCTGTCCACCCCTTGTTTCCCCGCGTCATCCCTTACGTCCCTCCCTTCGTCTCGATTAGCCAAGTTGCATAAATATGAGACGTAAAGCAACATCCAATCCAAAAAAAATCAGAATCCGGGAACAACAATTCAGTGACAGTGAGTTACTTTAATAGTAATACCAAAACAACTGGCAAGAGCTCACTCAATGAGCCTGACCTAGCAAATATTATGACTTAAGTAAAGACCCTAATGTTAGAATAAATAAAGCTCAAACAAGTGACGATCGATTCAACATTATCATGTCGCGGGCTGTGCCCCTATTTTTAGTGAAAAAAATGCGAGCTGAACATGCCATAGAGCGTAATGAAAATTATCTTTGTATTGCGTGCAACGCCAATAGTATTTTAAGTAAAAAAGACGAATTACACGAGTTTCTTATGGAGAATGACATCCAGGTAGCACTTATAAGTGAAGCATTCTTAAAAGTTGAGTACAAGAATATCCTAGCAGCTAGCCCTCCACAACCTTTTTATGATACGTTTTTACCAATTGGCTATACGAGCTGGGGTTCTTGTTTACTTTGAGGTACTCCACAGCCAAGAAAGTAAAAAAACTTTCATAGGCTTAATAATAAGCTATGCAATAGGATTTTAAAAATAACACGTCACTATAAAAGAGAATGCAATAACCTTAGTGTTGTGTGCCACCCTAATAATGATATGATGTATGATACTGTACTTAATCTTACATAGATTGCGGCGTGCAGTAGCACTGGGGTTTAAACTAGCCTTACCTAAAATCATTGTATTGGCTTTATTCTGTATGCCTTCAAGTTTGCATATATTTTGCTGAGTAGTTGGATGCCACGCTGGAATACCATATGTTAAAAGGTCTTATTAGAGTAAGGTAAGCGGTTTGAATTGTACGTTGCTTACTCCTACCAATACTCATATTTACAAACCCAAAAAAGGAAGCAGATCTTTTTCGAAAAAAATTTTTTTGCATACCCCACTTACATTATTTAAAAAAAAAAAAAAAATCGTTTGTGATAGAGGATGCAAATCATCTCTGAGAGGAAATCATGGTAGGTCTGGAGCTTTCTGCCCCCGTCATCTGTGTGATTTTTTCAAGTTTTGCACCCATGAGTATCAATTTACATTCGTGGTGGTACAACACACACCACACACACTGCCCTTGGCGGGGGTAGAGTGTTTCTTTTCCGCTCCGCTCCTGTGCTTTATTGTCCCTTACTTTACAGTGTTTGTTTTGTGGCCGCATTCCCAAACCAACCCTTGTTTTTGATGTGTTTTCGGCGATTTTGTGGTTATTTTGGATTTCTTTCATTAACAAGTTATCTTGTTCAGTTTTTTCTTCTTTCGTTTGGGTGGGTTTTCATTGTCGAATTTTCTTTTAACCCAAAGTTTTACATTTGTTATTTTTTGCTTTTGTCGGGGGTTTTTCTTTCGGGGGAAAGGGCCCTATTCTATAGGCTTCACCTAAAAAGCCCTTTCTTTGTGTTTGCGCACTAGAGTAAAACCTCGCCACGCATTCTAGTGTATTTTTTCGTTTGAATTTTTAATTTTTAAACCCTTTTTTGGGACTTGCCTTTTTTCCCATCTGAAAAAATTTTATTTTCTTTGATTTTCGTTTCTTTCTTGTTCATTGCGCGGGTCCCTGGGCCAGGTACAATGGTTGTTGCCTTGTCGGGCGTGGCAATTTTTTAATTCAAGATATTTGATTTTTTGGCGGGCCATGAGCCCAATAAAGGCCTCAAGTTTTTATAAGGAAGCCCCCGTCCCCGCTGTAAAGCGGGGAAAGGGAAAAAGAGATAAAATCACCCCTAAAGGAGGGCTTAAACAGTGGTGAATTGTCCTTTTGCAAGGGATATCCCAAACCCCTGAGATTTCAACAGTGATGCCCCCGGGCCTTCTCTGGCGGCACACTCCCCCACTGTTAAACAACAACCTGCTGCGCTGACTGAATCACACAACAGTTGCAACCGTTTTCCCTGTTTCCCGCGCCCAAACAGGTCGTATCTGACGTCCGGTAGCGACCGCCCTGTTGAGGCTGCATCAACAGTTGTGGTGGTGGTTCAGCCAGCCAGAAAAATTTGTTGCCCCCCGACACCAAACCCCCCCACATTACCAGTGGTGTCACCCACCCTCAACTCACCACGGTGCTACCCACCCCCACTTACAGGGGTGTCACGGCTATCTTTCCCCGAGGCCCTTACCCCAAAACGTTACAAAGCCACCAGGCCAGGCTGTTGTCGGGGGGGTACACGGCCCCCAGGTTGGGGAGACAACCCTCCAGGGTAGGCTGTCCAAAGAAGGACCAGGCCATACTGTCCCTTCAATAAGAAGTCACCATCTCCCCAGTACATGCGGTCCCTGGCCGATGTCATCGGGGGCAAAAAAAAACCTTTGCCTCCGGGATGTCTCGGGGGCCGCGTGTGCTTTTATTTTTAAAGTAAGCCTTGGTGGCACCTTCATGCTTGACCAGGGGGGATAAAAAACCCAAGGGACTTTTTTTGTCGGCGCGCGGGCTTGTCACTCCCCCCCAAAGCGGGGGTACTGCCCAAATCCACCCCCACACCCCGCCCGAGCATCGAGGCCGATTTTGGCCAAACTGGTCCGAATCGTGCCCCCCGATGGCGTACATCATTTTTGGTGTTAAGGAGGTTGACTTTGGGCCAGTTTTTCATTTTTCGCCGTCAGATTTTTGTCGCAAGGGAAAACATAACCTACCAACTTTGTCCTGGGGGACTAGATGGGGGCGCAATCGCGGTTCCTCAGCTTTGACGACTTAAAGCTTTAAGGCAAGCAATGGACACATTGCCAGGGTTTGCACATCAATAAAAAAAAGCCCCCTGGCGGGGGAAAGCTGCCCCCTGTGCGGTTTGGGCGGCGAAAAGAGGAAGGACATCTTTTGGGAATGGGGATGCCTTTGCGTCCACCTCAGCGGCGGGTGGAGCAGAGTGGCCCTTTCGCCATGTGGCCGGCCCAGTCTTCTGGGGCCCGCTCCGTACCAAGGAATGGACTGCGGCGAACTCCTTCTCCCAATCCCTATTACCCCCGTGGAGGGAATGGTTTCACTCCAGGACTGTAACGCAAAAGCCACGCAGTGGCCCCCCAGCAAAAAAGCGTCAAAAAAAAATGAGGGGGCAAACAAGTGAGGTGACCATGCCCCTGGCCGCCATAGATTTCCCTTTAACAGCGAGGACCCAAAAACAACGGCTGTCAACCTCGCATTCCGCAGTCTTTGCAGACGTTAAGGGCCCGATCACCCCAAAAAAAGGTTGCTATCGTTTCACCCAAGACACGAGGACTTTTTACAGATGTGTGTTGATAAAGCGGCCGTTAGGGAAGTGCGAGCCAAAAGGGCCGGGGGTTAAACGCCTTCAGGGCACCCGGGGAAAGGGCACAAAACTTTTTTTTAGTGCCGGTGACTAGGGTTTCTCTCCTCCAGGTAAACCGAGGAGACCTTTGGGTCAAATGGATGGAGTGACGCCAAACAACATGGGAGAGGCAACAATCTTAATCTAAACCAAAGAGCGTCCGCACGACTTTAATGGAGTCAGCGTAAGTTTCCCCTCGATCGCCATTTCCCGATCGTCCTCTTACAGGAACAAACACGCCTTCGACCATTCCCCTTTTATATCCAAATATAGCTTTTATTTAAAACCGCCCCAATTCAAGTGGTACGGGCCCCAAATTTTTGGGACTTCGCAAGTCGTCCCCCAGGGTGTTTTGGCACCAACATTCTCTCCCCCCAGCTACCTTCAAGAACTTCTCTTGGAGATTCCCTGCCAAAAACGGCCCCTTCCGTCGTTTTTTTTATTTCCCTCACGCCGCACTTGGTTTGGGGGACGTTTTAGGCTCCTCGAGCGACACATCCGAGACGTGCTGGGCTGCGGGAGCTGATGCCCAATCCTTTTTGGGGGGGGGATTTTAATCACTTTAAATCCCATATCGCAGGTCTGGTGGCACGGAGGTACCGCGCCTTGTCAGTCTCCCCCCGAGACACTGTAAACGGCCGCAAAAATTTTCCGATTTGTGGCGGAGTTTATCCCTTTGCCCCCGGCTTTCCCTTTGTGGGTAATCCCCCCTTTTACGCGCTTCACGCATTGATCGATTTTACGCTTCTCCCGAATCACGAAAACGGTAAAAGGAGTCCGGTTCGCCCTCGTTCTCTGATCACCGGGCCCCCTACTTACCACCATGCATGCAAACCCCAAGTTTGCCCCCCCTATTGGCGTCCGATAACACCCTTCTCGAGACCCTACTTAGGGGTTTGCTGCGAGAGCTTTCCTCTCGTTCGACCCCGCGCCACCTTATGCCACCCACACCATGGGGGGAACTTCAAGCAGGAGATTCGGGCCACGACTATCCCATTCTTGACTAGCAGGCAACTCAAAAGAGGACTTTTTGTCCGTCTGGGGGAGAGTCGTCGAATCTGTCCGGCCCCTCTTTCCGGAAACACCCCGCTGACCTAGCTCCCCCCCCTAACGAGCAGGTGCGCGAAGCTACACTCGTGAAGTGAGAGAGGTTTACAAACTCCCGTTTCGGCAGCTACTTGCCATGACAGTCCTGCAGCTCCGAATCGGGCGGGACATGGCACCCAGTTTCAACCTTTTAAACAACTTCGCTTTGAGGGTCGTGTGGTGTCCGACGGCTGCTCTCTGACAGCGCAGGGAGCATTTTTAGGCCCTCTTTAGTGCCTGCCGTGGTCATCGAGGAGGATCCCATTGTACGAGTCTCTGCCGGCGCTCTCTCACTTCAGCAAGAGAAAACCTTTACCGCCCTTTCACCCACAAGAACTTGGAGGGGCTGGGTCCCCGAACAAGGTTTAAGGCCCCCGGCATAGACGGTTTTTCATCCCGGAGTTCTACTCGTTTTTTTTGGGGTGACTGCGGACCCCTTCAGGGAAGTGGGCAGCTCCTGGAGTTGGTTTTCCCCCCAAAGTCGGCTCAGAAATCCCTCCTGACCCTCCGCCCCCAATCAGGAGACAAGATGGAGATTAAGAACTGCGTCCCATCTCCCTCCTCACCGTGGTACAAGATACAGCCCCCCCGCCCCCGCCACACCCTGAGCGAGGGTGGTGAGTTCGTTGGTGCACCCGATCGGGTACTGTATCCCCGGGCGGACCATCTTCGATAGTTTCACCTGTCGAGACGTCCCGGAGTACGCCAAAGCAGAGGGAGTGCCCCTGGGCCCTCCGTCCCCCCGCAGCAAAGGGGCGTTTTACAGGGGGAACCACGCTATCTATTCACCCTTTTTCGGCCCTTTGGGGGTTTGGAGAGTCTTTCCCCTCTACCCTGCGAAAGTTCGCCGGGCCCGTGCCTGTGCGGGTGGGGTTTGCCTGACGGCACCCTTTGTTTTTTGGGTTTGGGCATACGACAGGGCGTCCCCCTGTCGGGGGTACTTTCTCTTGGCCCCCGAGCCTTTCTAGACTCTGCAGGTCGAGAGGTTGGCTTCCCCGCGGGCCCAAACCCGGGGGAAGGCTGGTCGTCTCCGGATATCAGATGACTTCACTGCCTTCATCGCAGACGACCGGGACTTCGACCGCCTCCAGGATGTGTACGGCGTTTACTCCGCACAGTTGGGGGCCCGCTTAAAGCCGTTAAGTCCACGGGGGTGTGGGCAGGCAGTGGGTTGGCCGTCAGGACACGCCCCTCGTTTCCCGCTTTGGTCGAGCGAAGGCACCAAGATTCTTGCGTCGTGATGGGGAAAACACCCCTGCCGTGGTGGCCGGGAGCCTAGAGGATTTGCTGCAGAAGTTCCTTTCAGCAATACTCGGTGGCGGTTAGGGGGTCTGCCATGTCGCTTCTGGCCCCCGTCCTGGTTGCAAACCGTTCTGGCCCCAGGGGTGGTACACTTTCCAAAAAAATGCCCCCCCCTCCGGCTCTTGTAACCGGATGCAGGGGGGAAATAGCCAACTTTTGTTGGGCGGGCAGGAGCATTTGGACTCGTCTACGAGCCTTGTGCTCCCTCAACCTGGGGGGGACTCGGGCGGTTCACCTGGCGTCCAGGTGACCATGTTTTCCGGGTGCTGTTTGCCCCACCCAATCTTCCAGCCGGGTGACCATCCTTTTCACGCCATGACCCGGCATTCTCGGAAAAATTCCAACATCTGGGTCTTGGATGGAGGGACTGTTTCATCCGCAAATCGGTTGGGGCCGCAGCCCGGGGACTCCGAGTTCCTCCCCACGGTTTTTTAGGCTTGGTACTCCCTGCAACCAAAGCCGAGAAACTTCCCCTCCACCTCTGGGGCTCGTGACGTTCCCCTCACTCGACTTCCCAATCCCTTAAAACCACCACTCCCTTCATCCCTTCCTGGTTTTCTGGGGTGTAAGACGTTTGGGGGACTGCTCTCGGGACAAGGGGGGGAGGTGGACTCCTTGCAGGGTTTTACAACTGCCCCCGCACTCCCCCCCAAGCCCTGAGAACAATGGAAAAAGGGTCCCCGGGGTTTCTGGCCCGCTTCCTGGGGGCGGGGGATTCGGGTCCTGAGTGGCCACCCCCCTTTTTTTTTACCGCCCCCCCGCTCTCCGGCAAATGGGGGCCCTCTCTTCCCCATTCCACAGGCGGTCGATCCTTTTGAAAACATGGTCAAGGGGCTTGGCAAGGCGGTTCCGCGAGGGCCAAAGGTCCAAAGACCGGGGGCAACGGGGAAAGGCCCAGCCCGCTCACCGTCCTTTGGGACTCGATTCCGGGGGTGTGGGGCTTCAAAAGAACCTCTAGCGACCCCAATTCCTTTATCATGCAGGGTTTGGCCCCCTCCCGCCCTTTCCCCTGGTGCCCGGTCGAGGGGCAGCGTGGCACAGCTGGGTCTGTGGCAGGCAAAAACCCATGGGCGATTGCTGACTCCCCTCGGGGGATTCTGGACGCCCCAGACTGTCTTGAGGGTTTGTATGCGGTTTCGGCCCCACAAAAAACCTCTGTCACCCAAACGATCTTGCCCAAATTTTGTTCTCGTGTTGGCCCCCCCCAAAAACCGGGTTTAAAGGGTCCTGGTCTGCTATTTCAAAGGGTGGCAAGTGCCTGCTCCCTACGAAGTTGTCCTCAAGGGCCCCTCGAAGTCCCGAATCCCCAAAGGGAAATGCTGGCACTTGGGCGAGGGACGATAGACGGTTTGAGGCGAAAGTGGTGCGATAGAGAGGCGCTCTGCTCCATCCTTTATGGGGGCTCTCTTTATTTAGGCACTGGACCGTAGGACCTTTGTTTTCATTTAGGACCCATAGGGTTTTCACTCCAAACCCAAAAATGTTTTTTGTTTTTTTTTTCCTTGGTTTTTTTGTATCTTGAGGGGAAAAGGGAAAAAGCCATCAGGCTTTCCTCTTTTCATTCTTATTCTTTTGTTTCTCATATTCTTCAATCAAATTTTAGTTTCCCTCACCTTTATGTTCTTTCGGTTTTTCGTTTTGGAAACTTATCCTTTTGGGGGAAAACGTTACTCTCCCCTATCGGCCCCTTTATAAAATAAAAAATAAATAAATAAATACACACACACACGCCTTGGTCGGGGGGTAACTGTTTTTGTTCCGCTCCCGTCCTGTGCATTATTTTACCTTAGCATTTCAGTGCATTTTGTGGCCGCTTCCAACCAACCCCCTTTTTGTTTTGATTGTGTTTTCGGCGATTTTTTTGTCGTTTTCTTTTGGATTTCTTTTTATTTAACAAAATTTATCTTTTCAGTTTTTTCTCCTCTTTCTTTTGGTGAGGTTTTCATTTTCGAATTTTTCATTTTTTTAAAAAGTTTTACACTTGTATATTTTTTGCATTTTTTAGGTTTTTTTTTCAGGTGAAAGGGCCTATTCTAGAGGCTTTACCTGAAAGTCCTTCTTTGGTTTGCTGCACTAGAGTGAACCCGCCACGATTTAGTGTAGTTTTCGTTTTGAATTTTAACTTTTTTAAACCCCCTTTTTTACTCTGCCATTTTTTTCTAATCTGAGAAAATTTTATATTTATTGATTTTTTCGTTCTTTTTGTTCAGCTTTCTGCTTTCCCCTGGGCCAGGTACACTGAGTTGTTTCCCTTGTCAGGCGTGGGAATTTTTTTTTAATTCAAGATACTTGAGGTTTTTGGCTGGCCATGAGTCAATCAAGGCCTCAAGATTTTATAAGGAAGACCCCTGTCCCGCTGCTAAAGCTGGGACAGGGTAAAGAGATAAAATAAAGCCCAAAAGCGGGCTCAAACAGGTGTGAATGTGTCCCTTGATCGCAAGGGGCACACCAACCCTGAGATTTCAACAGTGCTGCCCTCAGGCCTTCTCTGGCGGCAGTCACTGCCACTGTTAAACAACTGCCTGCTGCGCTGACTGAATCAGCACAACAGTCTGAAACCCGTTCTTCCTGTTTTCTCCGCGCCTAAACAGGTCGCTATCTGACGCCCAGGTAGCGACCAGCCCTGTTGAGGCTGCATCAACAGTTGCTGTGGTGGCGGTTCAGCCAGCGCAGCAAACTTGTGTCCCCGACACCAACCCCTACATTTACCAGTGGTGTCACAAACCCTCAACTCCCCACAGGTGCTACCTACCCCCCCCTTCCCATTTGGTGTCCCCGGGCTTTCTTTCCCCGAGGCCCATACCCCGAACGTTACAAAGCCGACCATGGCCCAGGCTGTGTCGTCGGGCGCGGGTACACGGCCCCAGGATCGGCCAGATCAACCCTCCACTGGTCAGGCATGTCCAAAGAAGGACCAGGCCATACTGTTTCCTTAAATAGAGAATTTCACCATCTCACAGTACATGCGGTCTCTGGCCGATTCATCGGGGGCCAAAAACATCACCTTTGCCTCAGGATTGTCCAGGGCCGCGTGTGCTTCTATCTGAAAAGTAAGGCCTTGGGACACCTTCATGTTTGACCATGGAGGGATACAAGTCAAGGACCATTTTTCTATCGGCGCGCAGGCTTGTCACTCCCCCGAGCGCCTGGTACTGTCCAATGCCAGCCCCCATATCCCGCACCGAGCCATCGAGGCCGAGTTGGCCAAAACTGGTTCAAAATCGTGCCCCCGATGGCGTACATCACCGTTGGTGTGAGGGAGGTTGACTTTGGGCCACGTCTACAGTTTTCGCCGTCAGATTTTTGTCGTCAAGGCTGAAAACATCAATGTACCAGACTCTGTTCTGGTAGACTTTGATGGGGAGCGCAATCGCGTGTTCCTCAGCTTTGACGACATTAAGTGCTTCAAGGTAAGCAGACTGGGACACATTGCCAGGGCTTGAAACAGTCACAGTAAACAAAGCCCCATCTGGCGGTGGAGCTTCACCCCGTAGGGCTGGCCGGCGAAAAGAGGAAGGACATCGTTGGGAAGGGGATGCCATTGCGTCCACTCGGCCGCAGGTGCTGGGCAGGGTGAGCCTTCAGCCACTGGGGCCCACGGCCCAGTCTTCTGCAACGGCTCTCGCTACCAACGGAATGGACTGCGGCGACACCCCTCTCCCATACCCCTGCTAACCCCAGTGGAGGGAGATGGTTTCACCCCCAGTGACAGTAAACGCGGAAGCCACGCAGTGAGTCCCCAGTAAGAAGCGTCAAAAGCAAAACGAGGGGGCAACACAAGGTGAGGTGACCATGCCCGGGGCCGCCATAGAGCTTCTTACAGCGAGGAGCCAAACAACGCGCTGTCAACCTGCGCATTCCTGCAGTTCTTTTGCGGACGTTAAGGGCTGCGATCAGCCCTTAAGGTTGTCATCGCTTCACCCAAGACGTCGAGGGACTACTGCAGATGCTGGTGTTGATCAAGCGGCCGTTAGGGAAAATGCGAGCCATAAGAGCCAGGGTTGAACGCCTTCAGGGCACCCTGCGTAAGGCACAAAACTTCTTCTTAGTGTCCGGTGACTACGGTTTCTCTCTCTCCAGGTCAAACTCGCAAGAGAGCCCGGGTCCAATGGAGTGGAGTGATGCCAAACAACATGGGAGAGGCAACAATCTTAACCCTAAACACAAAGAGCGTCCGCAGCGACTTCAAGTGGAGTCAGCCCGTTTTAGTTTCCTCGATCGCCATTTCCCCGACGTCGTCCTCTTACAGGAGACAAACACGCCTTCAGCACCACTTCCCTTTCTTATATCCAAATATACATTCTATTTCAACCCACCAATTCAAGTGTTTACGGGCACCATGATTGGACTTCGCAAGTCGTCCCCCATGGTGTTTCGTGCACACAACATTCTCTACCCCAGCTACTTCAAGAACTTCTCTTGGAGATTCCTGCCACAAATCGGAACCCCTTTGCGTCGTTTCTATTTTTTTGCGCCACGATCAGCACTTGGCTTTGGACGTGTTTGGGGGTCCTCGAGCGACACCATCCGAGACGTGCGTGGTGCTGCGGGAGCCGATGCCCAGATCCTTGTTGGGGGGGATTTTAACTGCACGTTGAATCCCAATATCGACAGGTCTGGTGGGACCGAGAGGTAATCCGCGCCTTGTCAGTCTGCTCCGAGACACTGTCACGGCCGCGGAATTTTCCGATTTGTGGCGGAGTATCATCCCATTGACCCCGGCTTTAAACCCTTTTTAGGTAATGCCCCCTTTTACAGCGCTTCACGCATCGATCGATTTTACGCTTCTCCCGAAGTCATGACAACGGTGAAAGGAGTCCGGGTTCTGCCCTCGTTCTTGATCACCTGGCCCTACATACCAAACCCTGTCACTGCAAAAAAGCCCCCAAATTTGCCTCTCCCTATTGGCGTCTCGGGTAACACCCTTCTCGAGGACCCCACTTATGGGGATTGCATTCGAGAGCTCTTCCTCTCGTTCGAGGCTCGACGCCACCTCATGCCACATTACACCACTGGTGGGAAGCTCTCAAGCAGGAGATTCGGACCACGACTATCCGATTCGTTCGACTACGCAGGCAACTCAACGACGAGACTTTCGTCCGTCTGGGAGCGACGGGGTCGATCGAATCGTGTCCGGTCCCCTTTCTTGCCGGAAAACACCACGGCTGACCTAGCTCGCGCTAACGAGCTGGTGCGCGAAGCATACACTCGTAGAAGTGAGAGAGTGTTGACAAAACTCCCGTTACGAGCAGCTACTTGCCACTGACAGTCCTGCAGCTCCCAATCTGGCGCGGGACATGGCACCGATGTTTCAACCTTTGAAACAACTTCGCTTTTAGGGTCGTGTGGTGTCGCGACGGCATGTCTCTCTGCACTGCCGCACGGCAGCATTTTCAGGCCGTCTTTAGTGCCGTGCTCGTGGTCATTTGCGGAGGACTGGCCGTTGTACGAGTCTCTGCCGGCGCTCTCTCATCTTTAGCGAGAGAACCTTGACCCCCCTTTCACCCACCAAGAAACTCTCGGAGGCGCTTGGCTCCCTGAACAAGGGGAAGGCCCCTGGCATAGACGGTCTCACTCCGGAGGTCTACTCGTTCTTCTGGGGTGAGCTGTCGGACCCGTTCAGGGAAGTGCTGGAAAAGCTCTCTGGAGTTAGGCTTCCTCCCAAAGTCGGCTCAAAATCCGTCCGACCCTCCTGCCCAAATCAGGAGACAGGATGGAGATTAAGAACTGGCGTCCCATCTCCCTCCTCACCGTGGACTACAAGATACTAGCCCGCGCCCTCGCCCCGCGCCTGAGCGAGGTGGTGAGTTTGTTGGTGCACCCTGATCAGGGCTACTGTAAACCCCGGGCGGACCATCTTCGATAGTCTTTACCTGCATCGAGACGTCCCGGAGTACGCCAATGCAGAGGGAGTGCCCCTGGCCGTCCTGTCTCTCGACCAGCAAGGAGCGTTCGACAGGGTTAACCACGACTATCTTTTCCACCTTCTTCGTGCCTTCGGGTTCGGAGAGTCTTTCCTGTCTACCCTGCGAACGCTCTACGCCGGGCCACGTGCCAGGGTGCGGGTGGGGTGTAGTCTGACGGCACCCTTTGCTTTTGGTCGTGGATACGACGGGGCTGTCTGCTGTCAGGGCTACTTTTCTCTCGGCCGCCGAGCCGTTTCTCAGACTCTGCAGGTCGAGACTGGTTGGCTTCCGTCTGCCGGGCCAACCGGAGAGAAGGCTGGTCGTCTCCGGATATGCAGAATGACTTCATGCCTTCATCGCCAGAAGACCGGGACTTCGACCGCCCTCCGGGAAATGTGTACGGCGCGTACTCCGCACAGTCTGGGGCCCAGCTTAATGCCGTTAAGTCAACGGGCCTGTGGGCAGGCAGCTTGGTTGGCCGTCAGGACACGCCACTCGATTTCGCTTGGTCGAGCGAAGGCACCAAAGATTCTTGGGGGTCGTGATGGGGAAAACCCTGCCGTGGTGGCCGGGAGCCTAGAGGATTTGCTGCAGAAGTTCCTTGCAGCAATATCAGGTGGCGTTTTAGGGCGTCTCCCATGTCGCTTGGGTGGCCCCCGTCCTAGTTGCAAACCAGTTCCTGGCCCCTAGGTTGTGGTACCCCTTTTCAAATCGTGCCTCCCCCTCCGGCTCTTGTCAACCGGAGGTTCGTTCGCCTGTGCTGCACTTTGCACTGCACTGTACTGCACTGCACCGTGAGTTCATTTCGGTACAGGCAGGACCCCTATTCTCGAGTTTTCTCACTGGCTTTTTTACGGCGTGAAATGGCGTGTGTTGTGAGTTCCACTCAATGACGGCAGGTTGCTATTCTCGACCTCGATTTCGCAGGGTTTTGTGAGTGTACTCACTCACTCAGTCGAAGTTATTGTCACGTTTGAAAACCCTTGTGACTTCTCTCACAAAAACAATTGGCCCGTAATATATATTATAAAATAGCATGCGTACACTTCTTTAATATTGGTTAGATTATAATTTTAAGTGAAATGTATCATCAATAACGGCATAGACATAATAAAATGTTGAACTACTTTGAACTATTTTCCTACGCGCAAGCCTACCCTAGGCTCCTACTCCTACGTCGGGATGTAAACAAGTCACTAACCACAAAATGCATCACGTAATATTTTGTTATGTACTTAATATTAAAACATACCCCATAACCGTAGTCAACACAGTATTTAAATCAAATATTTTGCATGCAGGGTGTACACAGTTTAGTATTTACTTCACTTTATTCATGTTATTTCGTGATGCGCTTGGGTAGCCTACAAGCAATAATCTTTGCTACAAGGAACCAACTCAACTCGGTCCTCCTAGCGACAACAAGTGCATCGCAACACCTACCCCCACCCCTCGGTGTGTCCCGTTACACGAGCCAAGGGAGGGTTGCTATTGGCCGGGTGAAACAGCTGTTTTCAAACTATTTGAATCCTATTGGTTAGGGTTCGCGGGGCAATATTGGCTAGCCTCGTTGCAGGGTCCCAGTGATAACTTTGTGAGTGGGAGAATTCCTTCTCAATTTTATCTCGAGAATAGCATTTGGTGCGTTTTGTGACTCACACATCGCAATGTGTGTGAACTCACTCACATGAGTGGGAACTTTCACGAATTTCGAGAATAAGGGTCCAGTAGTTCATCAAGTACAGTCGTTACAGACGAACGATCAAAAACTGTCACTGGCGCAAAAGTTCGAATTTTGTTTTCATATTATGTATGTGTCTAGGCTTGACTTCCTTAACCTACAATATTTTCATTACGGAAATCTAAAGTTTGATCAAGTAGGGTAGGCCTAGCCGCCTAGCCCTTTCACCACTCTCTGAGGGTATGCTTGGGATCACACTAGCCCAGGCCCACACAAACCAGGCATCATTAGGCCTACTTGACAATGACTAGGCCTAGAGAACCTGGATGTTAACTAGGCCTAGGCCTAGCCCTATCTTTCGTTGGCGTAGGCCTAGCCTATAACCTGGGCTAGGCGGGGCCTATCCTATCAGTCTAGGCTATTGTGGTGAAAAACAAAAAGTGTTCTGTCGACTGAAGGGTCAATTTTCATAATTTCTCCTAAAACATGAAATGTTTCCATAAGCCTAGGTAATAATATTATTTTGAATAGGGGCCTAGGGCTAGGTCTACTAAGCTTAGCAAATTGAAGGGGTTAGGGGCTGGGGAGGGCAAGCCTAGCTAGAACCAATTAGGTCCAGCCAGATCTGGAGATTGTGCTCAAGTTTATCCTTCACTTAGGGGCCTACTCTAGGCTTAGAACGTTTTTTGCAGGCATATTAATTAGTAATTAACCTTGTGAAGAACACTACTAACTTAAAGGTTAGGTAGGGGCCTAGGCCTAGCACAGCACATCAGGCTGTGCCAGGTCCTCTCGGACTAGGCCCTAGGCTTTGTTTTCTTTTAAAACGTATCTATTAAACGTACTATTATACACCTTCGCACTCGAAAAAAGTAATTACTTGATCCCGATTAATAAATAAGCTATCTTTGGTTCCATCTTTTCAATTTTTGGCGCTAAACTGCTGCACTGTACTATTGCACCGCCTCCAGAGAGCGTGCAGAAGTTCATGAACTAACTGCACTAGTTCAGTCTGCACTTCTCAGACGAACGGCGACCATCTTCTTGCACGACTACAGGCGAACGGTGAAAAGTGCTGTAGTTCAGATTCGTGCAGAAAGTGCAGCACAGGCGAACGAACCTCGGATGCAGGGGGAAACTAGCCAACTTTGTATGGGCGGGCAGGAGGCATTGGACTCGTCTACGAGACCTGTGTGCTCCTGTCAACCTGGGAGGACTCGGACTGGTTCACCTTGCGTCCAAGGTGACCATGTTCCGGATGCTGTTTGCCTACCGATTTCTGTCCAGCCTGGATGACCATCCCTGTCACGCCATGACCCGGCACTTCCTCGGAAAGTTCCGACATCTGGGTCTTGGATGGCAGGTACTGTTTCATCCGCAAATCGGTGGGCCTGCAGCCCGGGGCACGTCCGAGTTCCTCCGCACGGTTCTGGTGGCTTGGTACTCCCTGCAACCAAAGCCGAGAAACTTCCCATCCACCGTCTGGGGTCTCCGTGACGTTCCACTCACTCTGACTTCCCTAATCCCTACAGCCACCACTCCCTTCATCCCTTCCTGGTCTTTACTGGGATGTAAGACGTTGGGTGACATGCTCGTCGGTGACGAGTGGTTGGAGGTGGACTCCTTGCAGGGTTTTGACGAACTGCCCTGTCGCACTCGCGAAGCGCTGAGAATCAACGGAAACAGGATCCGGGCTTTCTGCAGCCTCCGCTTCCGTGGGGTCAGGGAGATTCCGGGTCCTGAGCCCTGGCCACCGCCTCTTTTTTACACCGCCGCTCCGGCAAGTG
>JAMZAV010003201.1:0-69447 GCA_024449915.1 Sweltsa coloradensis | reverse complement strand
TTACACCCCCACAATTATAACGTGTATAAAGATCCGAAGGGAGGTTACTTGGTCCCTAGGGATGGAATACCCCCCACGCATATAACGTGATTAAGGACAAAAGGGGCGTTACTTCGGTTCCCTAGGGATGGGATTACCCCCACGATTATTTTTTTAAAAAGGTGTTATAATTGACGTAATGGGGGTACTTGGTCCCTAGGGATGGTGATACCCCACCGCTAGTTAAACGTGTATAAAAGACACCAAAAAGTGCTGGTACTTGGTCTCTGGGATGGGATACCCCCACGGTTTTAAACGTGTATATATAAAGACGAAAGGGGGTACAGTGGTCCCTAGGAATGGAAATTACCCCCCATGTATAACGTGTTGTATAAAGACCAAAAAGGGGGTACTTGGTACATAGGTGATGCGGATACCCCCCAAGAATAACGTGTATTAAAGACAAAAAAGGGGGTACTTGGTCCCTAGGGATGGAAATACCCCCCATGATTATAACGTGTAAAAAAAAACAACAAAGGGGGTACGTTCGGTCCTCAAGGGCTAGCATACCCCCCAAGATATAACGTGTCTAAAAAGACCCCCAAAAAGGGGGTACGTGGTCCCTAGGGATAGAATACCCCATTGATTATAAAAGGGTAACAAGACAACAAGGGGGGTTACTTAGTTCCTAGGGATGGACGAATACCCCCCATGATAATAACGTGTAAAAAAAAAACAAAAGGGGGGTTACTTGGTCTCAAGGGCTAGGATACCCCCCACGAATTAACGGTGTTATGGTTTTTAAAAAGACCAAAAGGGGGTACTTGGTCCCTAAGGAGGGAATACCCCCACGATTATAACGTGTATAAAGACGGAAAGGGTGTACGTGGTTCCCTAGGGATTGGAATATCTCCCCCATGATATTAACGTGCTAACAAGACAAAAAGGGGTTAGTAGTATTTCAGGGATGGAAATACTTCCCCCATGATATAACGTGGTTGTAACAGGACCCAATACGGGGGTACTTGGTCCCTAGGGCTAGGATACCCCCCACGATATAAAGTGTATTAAGACAAAAGGGGGTACTTGGTCCCTAGGGCTTGGATACCCCCCACGATTTATAACGTGTATAAGAACAAAAAGGCGGCCGGTACTTGGTCCCTAGGTCTAGGATTACCCCCCCCACCGATTATAACGTGTATTTATAAAGACGAAAGGGTGGTTACGTGGTCCCTAGGGATGGGGATACCCCAGATTATAACGTGTATATAAAGACAAAAGGGGTACTTGGTCTCCTAGGGATGAAATACCACCACGATTATAACGTGTAAAAAGACAAAAGGGGGCGGTACGTGGTCCCTAGGGACGGGATACCCCCACGACGACGAATTATTTATTAGTATTATTTATTTGTTTTTTTGTTTATTCTTGTTTGGTTTAAAATTTGCCAACAAGAAAACGGCCCGTCTGATCGCTAGCAAATATCCTTGCTGTTAAAATCACACTAAAAATCTGTGGAAATCTTGTTTGCCCGCGAAAGAGCCTTGTTATAGAAGCACGTGAAAACTAAAATAATTTAGCACATGCAGTTGGTCTTCTCCCATAAGTGCCTCCCTGACAGGGAAGGGAAAATGACCTCATCTGAGCCGTCTTTGAGGGCGGGCGGCAGGTCGTTCAATGGTTAACTACCCGGAAAAGAAAAAAGGCCACGTCGGCCCCGAGCAGTCCCTTTGGCCGGAGGGGGTTGGAGGCGGGGGTGCCTTATTACGTCGCCTCTCAACACGCGGCCCTGGGATGATGCGCGAGCACACGTCAAAATCAGTGGCGCCACTGAGGCATCTTTTAAATAATAAACCCAGATCGGTTTGTACTGCAGGTGCCTTTGCGCAATTAGGTGTATAATGACGAAAAACGGGGTACGTGTCCCTAGGGATGGGAATACCACCCACGATAATTAGGTGATAAAAGACGAACAAGGGGGGGGTCGGGTACCTTGGTCTCTAGGTAGGAAACCCCCACGATTATTACACCACGTGTATTATAATAGACGCAAGGGGTACGTGGTCCCAGGGATGGAATACCACCCACGATTATTAGGTGTTAAAAAGACGAAAAGGGATGGATACTTGGGTTCTCTAGGGATGGATACCCCCACGGATCTAACCGTGGGTATCTATGACGCGAAAGGGGGTGCGTGGTCCCTAGGGATGGAATAGCCCTCACGATATACGTGTATAAAGACCGAAGCCACAAGGGTGGTACTTGGTCCCTAGGGATGGAATTACCCCCACGATTTATAACGTACTGTATGAAGACGAAAGGGAGACCCCGAAAGGAGGTACTTGGTTCCTTAGGGATTGGAAATACCAACCCCACGATATTAGGTGTATAAAGACGAAAGGGGAAGGTAACTTGGTCTCTAGGGATGGAATCCCCCCACGGATATAACGTTGTATAAAACGAAAGGGGTTACGATGGTCACTAGGATGGAATACCCACCCACGATATTAGGTTGTTTATAAAGACCGAAAAGGGGGTTTACGTGGTGCTCTTAGGGATGGAAATACCCCCCACAATATAAAGTGGGTTTTTTTAAAAATTAAAGACCCCCACAACAAAAAAAGGGGTACTTGGGTCTCTAGGGATGGAATTCCCCCACGATATATAAGTGTTTATAAAAGACTAAAAGCGGGCTACTTGGTCCTCTAGGGATGGATACCCCACACGATTACTAACGTGTGGTAAAGACTTGATTATATTAACCGTTTTAATTCAATGTGAACGCACAGACGCGCCAGGTTATGTTTTTTATTGTAAGATAAATGCTGTTGGGAATTTCTCCGAATTGAAATCCATTTTGAAGATTTCCATTTATGTGAATTATGTCTCGGCAATGGATATTTAATAGCTTATTTTTTCCCACGGGTGCAAAATATCAATCATAAAAGTACTTTTATTAACAGCCATGCAAAAAATCTAAGTAATGATATTTGCCAAACATTCAGCAGAAAATCATCAACACCTGAGTGCGTTTATTTGAGTTATTTAAGCCTTTTATTTATTTTGTTAAATTTTATTTATGTGAATTGTCATATTGAATTATTTGCTTGGCATTTTCTAGCATTCCCTAATTTATTTTTTAGTTGAGAAAGGTTTTGGCTGTTTATGTTACAAGTTTTTGTTTGTTTGTGGCATTGGTATTATTTTTGTTAAATATAATTTTCCTAATAGTTGTATGTAGATACAACATACCATTTTTATAAATTATACGATTATTTAGATTGTTTTCTCAACAATACATGACGGATAAGTCAAAGTGTTTCAAAGTTAATGTGTAGCTTAAAAGCAACGTCAATGTGTAGATCTTGATATACCGTAGTTATTTTCATCATTTCGTTTGGGCTAAAATTAATTAAATAATTCGAAAATGGGACGCTCTTTAATTTAATTTTGAAATATATGTGGAGATGTGAATTATTTATATTGTGTCTTTTGAGTGATTAATTGAGCGAGCGTAGCGATGCCGTCTCCCACTTGGACTCTATTACGGCTGAATGTCTGTTTTTGTTTTTTTGTTTTTTTTTCTGGTACTGACCGGTACAGGTCGCACTGTTTCTCTGATAGGGGGGGGGTGAAAGGGGGGGAAACCCTGAAATTTTGCACCACATATACATCACACCTATGCGGGTGCTGTAAGTTTTTGAACACAAAAAAAATCCGACCTTCGTTGGTTTTTAAAAAAAAAATAAAAAAAAATTACAAATTAATGTTTCAGAACGTTATGGAATTTTGCAAGAGGGTTGAAATAAAGTAACAACATTCGGTCTCTCTATTCTACAAATTTTCAGCTAAAAAATGGTCAAGACCTTTAATAGACTATTGGTATGTAACATGGGAATGTCGTTACTCGGGTCGTATTGACAAGTACGGTGCATCGCATCAACAACGCTCGAACGGGGACTTTAGCGTTTTCCTAGTTATTTAAAACTTCAATAGGCCTTGATATTGTGCAATGGAATTAATTTTTCGAATTTGTTGTTTTATTTCCATTTGAGTGCTTCATTTATCGTTTTTGTAATATTTTAAAATCTCCAAATCTCGTTAACCTATGGTTTGCGACGACTTTTGCATAACTGTTGGTTAACGAGGCTTTTTACAACTAAGTTATTTAACCTCCACAAATAAAATTTTAATAAAAGAAGTAATAATTTGCTTTGGTTTTACTAATAACCAATGGAATGGTGACCACATTTCGTTACCCAAAGACTGCTTTTTTGTCCGCACTGTAGGTGGGATTATTGCCACAAGTTTCAATAGTTTTCTTGTTGATTGTGGTTAAATATCCCCTAACCACTGGGGAAATTTCAAAAAAAAAAAAAAATTTTTAAAATTGATGATCTTTAGGTTTTTAAAAAGTTCTGTCATTGTATCCATGTTTTCTATTCAACAAGATAATGTATATACAAAAAATATTTTCTATAAGCTATTTTTTGTATGCTGTGATATCAATAATGCTTGTAATAGCATAAAAAACTACAAATGTGTTGGTCAAACTCTACGAGCAAGTTTCTCAGGATACACTTTTGAGACCATTTATTTATCGGGATTTTAGATTTATGTAACTAAATATTAAGAAACGAGACTCGATGTTTTGTTTTTTTTAATGAAAGAGGAGTGGTGGTCATGCTTGAAAAATGGAGAGTAATTTTTTAAATTTTCTGTTAATTTCTTTTTATGAATTTTTCATTTCAAAAATTATTTGAAGAAAAACGTCAGAGATTTCAAACTAAAAACAAAACTTAAAAAATTCAAAATCCCCCATTCAAACACAACATCCAAAACATACTCTTGCACTTCATCATTACCTACACGAATTACGAACAAAACGAAACCACACCTCAACTCTATGGACAAAATTTAGTATTGAAGGCCTTCGATCGCCTGTCTCCTATTGTGTACTAGGGGGGAAAACGATAAAGTCCCGCCCGCGTTGATGGAGACGCTTTTTTTACAGTTTTTAGGTTTTGCGCGGGATTATCTTTACTTTTGCAAAGTGCACCTTTGTTTTGCCTTCCTCGCATTAGGTGATGTTGTCAATACTATTTATTGTTACCTTGTTCAAATTTACGTAAAAAACAATTGGATTAAATGCTTTATTTCTATGGATTCTGGCCTAACCTTTTTCCACTTTTTCTTTCAAAAGGTACTACAAAACCATAACCTTAATGTCCATGAATAATATGAAACGTTGGTTAAGACCCAACCCGTTTGGTCAGAATTGGCCCAAAATGCGTACGAGAAAAATATCGCAAAAAAAAAAAATTTAAAACAAAAAACAGATTAAAAGCTTTAATTTCTATAGGATTCTGGCTAACTTTTTCAACTTTTTCTTTCAAAAAAGCAGTACAAATCCCCCCCCCCACCCATAAACTCAAGTCCATGTGAAATTATGAACGCTTTGTTATTTAGCTCCACCCGTTTGGTCAGAATCGGGCTTAAATGTCACCGAAAAATATCGCACTTTAAAAATCGAAAGAAAGACAATGAAAAAAAGAAAAAAGAAGAAAGGCAGAAAAAGAAAAAGAAGAAAAAAGAAAAGAAAGAAAGAAATCGTTTAAAAGTACGATATTTATGAGAACATACTTTAATCGATTGTACCCAAAAACTTTAAGTAGCCGAGTTTGATAATTTTTGTTCAATGATTTCGGAAGGTCCCCTCCAACTTTCACTCAAGATCGGGGATATGCCGTTTTGCCGGTAGAGACCGCGAAACAAAACACGACAGAAAAAAATAAACAAACAAAAAAAAAAAAATAACACTCCGAGCTAAATTTTTGGGGGGGGCGGTGTGAAATTTGAAGGGTCTTCCTTCGCTCCATCCCACAAATTAAACAAAAAAAAAAAAAACATACAATGACATTTACAGTAAAACAACAAAGAAAATAATAAAAAAATCATTTAAATTAGACGGGAGCGAAACATTAAAATAATATCAAAAATGATTACTAGTGTATTGGATAGATTTTTGTGCTTTTGTATGCTGAGTACATACCTGTAAAGTCATATATTAAAACCTTTATTATCTATGCCTTTCAGCCCCTAGGGCACCAAGTTAACCATTAAGATCGTTTTAAACACGTTATATCGGGTGGGGGCTATCCCCAGCCAGCCCAGCAGCACTAGTGACCCCCCAAGAACCCCTCTTTTCGTCTTTTTACACGTATATCGTGGAGGGTATTCCATCCCTAGAGGACCAAAGTACCCCCTATTTCTTATTAACACGTTATATCGTGAGATCCGGTACCTTCCAGCCCTAGGGATCAAATACCCCCTTTGGTCTATGAACACGTTATAACGTAGGGGAGTATCCCAGCCCTAGGAGACCAACGAAACCCCCTTTTGGGGAATAAATTTCTCGTTATAAAGGGGGGGTTTAATAGCACTAGGGGAGTACCCCTTTCGTCTTTTTACACGTATATCATGGGGGTATTCCCATCCCCTAGGGACAAAGAGTTCCCACCCTTTCGTCTTTTAAGACGTTTTATATCGTTGTGGGGTTAGTCCTCCCTAGGGGGACCCAAGTAACCCCTTTTGTCTTATACCACGTTATTATCGTGGGGGGTATTCAAATCCCTAGGGACCAAAGTACCCCCTTTTGTCTTAATACACGTTATATCGTGGGGGGTATTCCATCCCTAGGGACTAAGTACCCCCTTTTGTCTTAATACACGTTATATCGTGGGGAGGGTATCCTAGCCCTAGGGACCAAGTACCCCCTTTTGTCTTAATACACGTTATATCGTGGGGGGTATTCCATCCCTGCGTAGGGTACTCTAGCCCTAGGGCTAGGATACCGGGGGGGGTATTCCATCCCTAGAGCTGGGATACCGGGGGGTATCCCATCCCGGGGGTATCTGGTCCCTGCTACACCGTCTCCCTACGAAGTGGTCCTCAAAGCCCGTCTGAAGTCCCGACTCCTCAAGGAGTATGCTTGGCACCTTGGGCGAGGGACGATAGACGGCTTTGAGGCAAAGTGGTGTGATAGAGAGGCGCTCTGCTCCGTCCTTGATGGGGAGCTCCTCTTCTGTCAGGCACTGACCCTGTAAAGACCTTCTGTTTTTCTTTAGTGACCGATAGGGTTTGTACTCCCAAACCCTAACATTGTTTATTGTATTTTTCTCCTTGGTTTTTAGTATCTATACGGAAAGGAAGAAGCCCATCAGGTTCTTCCTAGTTTATTTTATTCCTTTGTCTCTCATATATCTTTAAGTCATTTTGATATTCCGTCACATTTATGTTCTTTTTGTTTCTCGTTTATGAGAAAATATATCTTTTTGGAAACTGTTTTCTCTCCCCTATCGGTTCAATTATAAATAAATAAATAAATAAATAAATACATACACACACACACACACACACCACACACACACACACACACACACACACACACACACACACACACACACACACATACAACACACACACGCACACCGACAACCACACTAAGTCAACACACACAGACAGGCACATACATTCACAATGTATAGGCTAGTGTAAATTACCATCAATCATCCAAATCTCATCAATTACAATAAGCGCATCCATCAATGTAGAATATCATTCATAGTTATTTAGTTGTATCATTTATGTATCATAAAAGACGTATATATAAGTAAATGGTAGTGAGACACATATTATTATGTGGTATGGGGCATGCTCTAATTCTCACATCCATCAATTGTTTGACTGGTATATATTGTTTTGTGTAATGTGTATTATGTCATGACAATTGAAAATAAATAATAATAATAAAGAAAAGCAAGGTCACACAACAGTTTGGTTTCTTTGTTCTTCTTTTTTCAAAAACTTCCGTAGAGGCAATTTATAGTTTAATGAAGGCTTTCACGGTTGTTCATTGTGTTCATTATAATATGTAGCTTTCGCTTATCCGTGTAGTGTTATTCATTAAGACAGCGTTTCGGTATATATACCACAGTTCGACCTACAACTTTTACCCAAAACACTTCTTTGGAACGTTATTTACAGTTAACACAGGATATAATGCACATGTCGATAACAGAGAATATCTCAACATTTTTGTAACAAACTTTCGAAATTAATTACTACCAAAATACTCTTTTGGTGGCCTGTTTACAGTCCGTTAAAAAATAACTAATCTAAATTTAGGAAATGTACTCTGATACAGTTTCGAATAACCCTATTGGTTAATCGATAGAACTTCAAAGCGTTGCAGAATAAACACCTGCATACTGAATCAAAACCTGGTTTGTTCACGAGGAAATAACCTGTATGAAACATGTAGTTGCTACTTATTAAAAGAAACCCAAACAAATAAATAAATATGAACCACAGTTTCAACCGAAAGTGTTGGATGTTGATAAGAGCGATATCTCGCGAGGTCTTCGAAATCTCTGAACTTAGAACTGCCACGTTTTTGAGCGCAATCGGGAAATTTTTTCTTAAAAAAAACGCAATTTTACGATTTTTTTCGATTTTTTTTTTTATTTCTCCGACTAATAACACCTACACGCTTTATCCGATTGTAATGATTTTTTCACAGAACCTTAATTTTATGAATTAAGATATTCGTGTGAAATTTGAGCGTAATCGATAAATTATTTTCTCATGAAAATCGAAATTTTACGGGTTTTTTCATATTTAAAACAATTCTTTGACTTATAACACCTACATGCTTTATCATATTGTAATGATTTTTTCACAGAACCTTAATTTCATCAATTTAAATACTCGTGTTAAATTTGAGCGCAATCAAATAATTATTTCTTATGAAAATTGCAATTTTACGATTTTTTTATTTTTTAAAAATTACGATTTACTAAAAAAATTAAGTAAATTTTTTATTTTATTTAATTTAATTTAAAAAAATCTTCGACTAAGCAATAATTTTTTCACAGAACAACAGAAAATCCGCGTTACACATGGCAGCTCAATGCACCAATTACGCTCATCCAACAACGCGGCGGGACTTAAGCGTTTTCCTAGTCGTAGTTTAATTTATTGGATGAGCGTAGCGAGCGAAGCGAAGATTCCATTTCACAACACTGGAAAAAAAAATCCGGAATGGTTTTTTTTTTCTTTTTTTTGTATTTTTGTGTGTTTGTTAACACGATTCCGGCTAAACCGATACTCCAATTGCGATAAAATTTTCTGGAGACCTTCGAAATCTCTGAACTTAGAACTGCCACGTTTTTCAGCGCAATCAAAAAATTATTTCTTATTAACACCTACATGCTTTATCCGATTTTAATGATTTTTTCAGAGAACCTTAATTTTATGAATAAACCCAGCAAACACATAAGTTACGGTAGAGTGATGGCTGCGTGCTGGCACTTCTGGCCACTGTGGCCACTGGCTGGCCAGCAGTGAGAAGGTGTCAGGCTGTCACTGGCATACCGTCTGAAGGCTGGCCAGAACAAAAAAAAACAGCCCGGTGTTGGTTGGCCGCTGTCGTGTTTATGTCGTTTTGCCGCCACGGGCGTGAAGATGGCTGGCCATCACTTTACCGACTGTCGGTTGGCCAGCAGCAGATAAATGTTAGACCATCACTCGTAACCCTACGCACGGCTGGCCACAACATACTAGTAACCTGCCCAGTGATGGTTGGCCGCTGCCATGTCACTGTTGTTTTGCCGCCACAGGCGTGAAGATGGCTGGCCATCACTTTGCCGGCTGCCGGTTGGCCAGCAGTGTTAATGTGTTGGCTCATCACTAGAAAACCGTCTTCCAGCTAAACATATTTTAACAATCAGTCAATCACCCATCCAGTGAAAGCCGATTTGCTATTGTATGTATAGGTGATTATTCCCTCAACACAGCAAGCTTCTTCCGTGGCGCAACGGTTAGAGGCTAGGCTTACAGATGGAAAGTCTCCCTGCTGGACCGAGTTCGAGACACCTAACTTGAAACTTTATTATTACTTGCGATTGATATATGTTGTGTATAAACCTACAGATATTCGACTGGTGTCAGAAATTAAGACGAAATACCTATGTGAGAGTGAGACTGATATAATATCAATTATACTTATTATTTTATTTTTTTGGTTACATATTTAGATACCAGATCGCGCTGGTCCCAATGTTTTCCCAGCAAACACGAATTGATGGGCCATAAGTGGCCCGCAAGCGGCTGGCCAGTTCAGTTCTGGCCAGCCGCTTGCGGGCCGGCAGCTTTGGCCATTTGCCGGTTAAGGGCCGGAAACGAGCCACAAGTGACGGCCGGCTGATGGCCGGTGGGACAAAATCAGAGCGAGCCGTAACTGGCCAAAGATGCCGGCCCGCAAGCGGCTTGCCAGTTCAGTTCTGGCCAGCCGCTTGCGGGCCACTTAGGGCCCATCAATTCGTGTTTGCTGATATTCGTGTGAAATTTAAGCGTAATCAAAAAATTTATTTTTATGAAAATCGAAAATTTACAGTTTTTTTCTGTTTTAAAACAATTCTTTGACTTATAACACCTTCATGCTTTATCCTATTGTAATGATTTTTTCACAGAACCTTAATTTTATAAATTAATATTTTCGTGTTAAATTTGAGCGCAATCGTATAATTATTTCTTATAAAAATCGCAATTTTACAATTTTTTTACTTTTTTTAAATTACGAATAATTAAAGAATTAAAGTTAATTTTTTTCTTAATATAAATTAATTTAAAAAAAATCTTCAACGTAGTAATGATTTTTTCACAGAACAACAGAAAATCCGCATGACACATGGCAGCTCAATGCACCAAATACGCTCATCTAACAACGCGGCGGGACTTAAGCGATTTCCTAGTTCATTCAATAGGGTTCTGTGAAAATCATAACAATCGGATAAAGCATGTAGGTGTTACTAGGAAAACGCTTAAGTCCCGCCGCGTTGTTGGATGAGCGTAATTGTTGCATTGAGCTGCCATGTGTTATGCTGATTTTCTGTTGTTCTGTGAAAAATTAATACTAAATTGAAGATTTTTTTAAATTAAATTAAATAAAATAAAACATTAACTTAAATTTTTAATTTTTTAAATTAATCGTAATTTTATAAAAGGAAAAAATCGTAATATTGAAATTTTCTTAAGAAATAATTATTCGATTGCGCACAAATTTCACACGAATATATAAATTCAAAAAATTAATTTTCTGTGAAAAACTCATTACAATAGCATAAAGCATGTAGTTGATACAAGTCAAAGAATTGTTTTAAAAAAGAAAAAAAACGTAAAATTTCGATTTTCATGAGAAATAGTTTTTTGATTGCGCTCAAATTTCACACGAGTAACTAAATTCGTAAAATAAAGGTTCTGTGAAAAAACTCATTAAAATCGGATAAAGCATGGTAGGTGTTATAAGCTGAAGAAATTTTTTAAAAATCGTAAAAAATCGTAAAATTGCGATTTTAATGAGAAATAATTTTTCGATTGCGCTCAAAAACGTGGCAGCTCTTGGTTCAGAGATTTCGAAGGCCTCCATAAAATTTCATCGCAATGCCTCCATAAAATTTTTATCAATCGTGCTAGCAGACACACAATAAAACAAACAAAAAAAACATTCCGGATTTTTTTCCAGTGTAGTGAAATGGAATCTTCGCTTCCCTCATCCAATAATTGACAAGTCGACTAATTTTTGGATGAGCGTAGCGAGCGAAGCGAAGATTCCATTTAACTACACCGGAGTAAAAAATACGGAATGTTTTTTTTCCTGTTTGTATTATTGTGTTTGTTAACACGATTCCGGCTAAACCGATACTCCAATTGCGATGAAATTTAATGGAGGCCTTTGAAATCTCTGAACTTAGAACTGCCACGTTTTTTAGCGCAATCGGAATTATTGTGTGGCTCGTTGGTCTTGTTGTTAGCGTATCTGCTTCCAATGCAGAAGGTCCAGGGTTCGATTCCCGCTAAAGTCAGAAGTTTTTTAACTTCTGATTTGGACTTGAGTCCATTAGTTCTTGTCTTAGGAGTTTGTAAACGATGACTTTAAAAAAGCCGTCCTAGCAACGAAGCACATAATAAATTTCAGAGTTGTTCTGAATCGGCCTTGTTGATTCTGACGTTGATTCGCGGGTGTTTGCACTGTCCATACCACTGATTGCTATATTTCCTATTAAAAAAATATCGATCTTTGGTTGGTTATCGCTCACTCGTCGATTGCGTCGGGGCCTGCAGGGTTGGCTTGGTCGCTTTGATTTAAAGTCCCCCACTGAAAATCAGTTATATAACTGAGTGGGCAGACTCTAAATAAAAATTTATTTTATTTATTTATTGAAAAATTATTTCTCATGAAAATCGCAATTTTACGGTTTGTTTCGATTTTTAAAAAAATTCTTCGACTTATAACTCCTACATGCTTAATCCGATTTTAATGTTTTTTTCACAGAATCTTAATTTAATATATTAAGATATTCTTGTGAAATTTGAGCGCAATCGAAAAATTATTTATCATGAAAATCGAAATTTTACAGTTTTTTCTTTTTTAAAACAATTCTTCAATTCTTCTCTACTTGCTTTATCCTATTGTTATGATTTTTCACAGAACTTTAATTTTATGAAATCATATATTCGTGTAAAATTTAAGCGCAATCAAATATTTATTTCTTATGAAAATCGCTATTTTACGATTTTTTCTTTTTATTAAATTACGATTAATAAAAAAAAAATTAAAAAAATATAGTAAGTTTTTAATTTAATTTCATTTCATTTATACAAATCTTCGACTTAGTAATAATTTTTTCACAGAACAACAGAAAATCCGCATAACACATGGCAGCTCAATGCACCAATTACGCTCATCCAACAACGCGGCAGGACTTAAGCGTTTTCGTAGTTTAATTTATTGGATGAGCGTAGCGAGCGAAGCGAAGATTCCATTTCACAACACTGGAAAAAAAATCCGGAATGGTTTTTTTTCTTTCTTTTTTTTGTATTTTTGTGTGTTTGTTAACACGATTCCGGCTAAACCGATACTCCAATTGCGATGAAATTTTCTGGAGACCTTCGAAATCTCTGAACTTAGAACTGCCACGTTTTTCAGCGCAATCAAAAAATTATTTCTTATTAACACCTACATGCTTTATCCGATTTTAATGATTTTTTCAGAGAACCTTAATTTTATGAATAAGATATTCGTGTGAAATTTGAGCGTAATCAAAAAATTTACTTTTTATGAAAATCGAAAATTTGAATGTGTAATTTTAGAAACAACATAAGTCCAAAAAGTAAGTTCTGAGATAATCAAATAAAACCTTCTAGATTCTCTTAACATGTCATAAATGAATATTTTCTTTTCCCTGATCATTAGTATGTGTTGAACAATTACTAGGAAAACGCTTAAATCCCACCGCGTTGTTGGATGAGCGTAATTGGTGCATTAAGCTGCCATGTGTTATGCGGATTTTCTGTTGTTCTGTGAAAAAATCATTACTAAGTTGAAGATTTAAAAAAAAAAAAAATTAAATTAAATGAAAAATTAACTTAAATTTTAAATTTTTTAATTAATTGTAATTTAAAAAAAGGAAAAAATCGTAATATTGAAATTTTCATAAGAAATAATTATTCGATTGCGCACAAATTTTACACAAATATATGAAATTATAAAATTAAGGTTCTGTGAAAAAATTATTACAATAGGATAAAGCATATAGGTGTTATTAGTCAAAGAATTGTTTTTAAAAAAGAAAAAAAAACGTAAAATTGCGTTTTTTATGAGAAAAAATTTCCCGATTGCGCTCAAAAACGTGGCAGTTCTAAGTTCAGAGATTTCGAAGGCCTCCATGAAATTTCATCGCAATCGGAGTATCGGTTTAGCCGGAATCGTGTTAACAGACACACAAAAATACAGAAAGAAAGAAAAAAAAAAAACATTCTGGATTTTTTTCTCCAGTGTAGTGAAATGGAATCTTCGCTTCGCTCGCTTCGCTCGCTACGCTCGCTACGCTCATCCAATAAAAAATTTAAAAAAATTGGGGAAGAATTTATATTCACCTGTATATTTTCATTTAAAAACTAAAAAATTATGTTGTTTCTAAAATTATATATTTTTTTTTTTTTTGAAAATGAAGGTGATTTGTCAGGTAGTTAATGAATAACACAATGGCTATTATCTAAAAACTATTTTTTAATTATATTGTATGTTTGGCACAAGTTAGAAATGGTTTAAATTAAATTTTAAATTTTTTTAAATGCAAAACTTAGGTTGTTTCTAAAATTATAATTAATTTTTTGGGAAATGAGGGTGATTTGTCAGGTATTTAATGAATAACAAAATGCTTTTACAAAAAAATAACTTTTTTATTTATAAGGCATATATTGCACAAGATGGTAATGGTTTGTTCTAGTTTTTGAGTAATAGGCCTAATATGCCGTTGATTCAATCAAGATCGTTGTCCCGTTCAATTAATTAAGTGCTCAGCTGATGACACAAGTCAACACTGCTTTTGAAATTGGTTACACAATGCATACACCGCCTTTAAAAATGACTGACATGAAAATATTTGAAAATTAATTTTAGAAACTACATAAGTCCATTGACTTATGTTGTTTCTAAAATTACTTTTCAAAAATGAACTATTTGAGACCCTATCGAAAAATGATGGTGGATGAAAATTATGTTGTTTCTATACAGAACTGTCCGTAAGGTCGATCTAAATATGAAAAAAATAAAACCGGAAATCGAAAAAATGGACTTATGTTGTTTCTAAAATTACACATTCATTTACAGTTTTTTTCTGCTTTAAAACAATTCTTTGACTTATAACACCTTCATGCTTTATCCTATTGTAATGATTTTTTCACAGAACCTTAATTTTATAAATTAATATTTTCGTGTTAAATTTGAGCGCAATCGTATAATTATTTCTTATAAAATTCGCAATTTTACAATTTTTTTACTTTTTTTAAATTACGAATAATTAAAGAATTAAAGTTAATTTTTTTCTTAATATAAATTAATTTAAAAAAAATCTTCAACGTAGTAATGATTTTTTTACAGAACAACAGAAAATCCTCATGACACATGGCAGCTCAATGCACCAAATACGCTCATCTAACAACGCGGCGGGACTTAAGCGATTTCCTAGTTCATTCAATAGGGTTCTGTGAAAATCATAACAATCGGATAAAGCATGTAGGTGTTACTAGGAAAACGCTTAAGTCCCGCCGCGTTGTTGGATGAGCGTAATTGTTGCATTGAGCTGCCATGTGTTATGCTGATTTTCTGTTGTTCTGTGAAAAATTAATACTAAATTGAAGATTTTTTTTAAATTAAATTAAAAAAAATAAAACATTTACTTAAATTTTTAAATTTTTTAAATTAATCGTAATTTTATAAAAGGAAAAAATCGTAATATTGAAATTTTCTTAAGAAATAATTATTCGATTGCGCACAAATTTCACACGAATATATAAATTCAAAAAATTAATTTTCTGTGAAAAACTCATTACAATAGCATAAAGCATGTAGTTGATACAAGTCAAAGAATTGTTTTAAAAAAGAAAAAAAACGTAAAATTTCGATTTTCATGAGAAATAGTTTTTTGATTGCGCTCAAATTTCACACGAGTAACTAAATTCGTAAAATAAAGGTTCTGTGAAAAAACTCATTAAAATCGGATAAAGCATGGTAGGTGTTATAAGCTGAAGAAATTTTTTAAAAATCGTAAAAAATCGTAAAATTGCGATTTTAATGAGAAATAATTTTTCGATTGCGCTCAAAAACGTGGCAGCTCTTGGTTCAGAGATTTCGAAGGCCTCCATAAAATTTCATTGCAATTGGAGTATCGGTTTAGCCGGAATCGTGCTAACAAACACACAATAACAAACAAACAAAAAAAACATTCCGGATTTTTTTCTCCAGTGTAGTGAAATGGAATCATCGCTTCGCTCATCCAATAAGTGACAAGTCGACTAATTTTTGGATGAGCGTAGCGAGCGAAGCGAAGATTCCATTTAACTACACTGGAGAAAAAAATCCTGAATGTTTTTTTTTTCCTGTTTGTATTATTGTGTTTGTTAACACGATTCCGGCTAAACCGATACTCCAATTGCGATGAAATTTAATGGAGGCCTTTGAAATCTCTGAACTTAGAACTGCCACGTTTTTTAGCGCAATCGGAATTATTGTGTGGCTCGTTGGTCTTGTTGTTAGCGTATCTGCTTCCAATGCAGAAGGTCCAGGGTTCGATTCCCGCTAAAGTCAGAAGTTTTTTAACTTCTGATTTGGACTTGAGTCCATTAGTTCTTGTCTTAGGAGTTTGTAAACGGTGACTTTAAAGCCGTCCTAGCAACGAAGCACATAATAAATTTCAGAGTTGTTCTGAATCGGCCTTGTTGATTCTGACGTTGATTCGCGGGTGTTTGCACTGTCCATACCACTGATTGCTATATTTCCTATTAAAAAAATATCGATCTTTGGTTGGTTATCGCTCACTCGTCGATTGCGTCGGGGCCTGCAGGGTTGGCTTGGTCGCTTTGATTTAAAGTCCCCCACTGAAAATCAGTTATATAACTGAGTGGGCAGACTCTAAATAAAAATTTATTTTATTTATTTATTGAAAAATTATTTCTCATGAAAATCGCAATTTTACGGTTTGTTTCGATTTTTAAAAAAATTCTTCGACTTATAACTCCTACATGCTTAATCCGATTTTAATGTTTTTTTCACAGAATCTTAATTTAATATATTAAGATATTCTTGTGAAATTTGAGCGCAATCGAAAAATTATTTATCATGAAAATCGAAATTTTACAGTTTTTTCTTTTTTAAAACAATTCTTCAATTCTTCTCTACTTGCTTTATCCTATTGTTATGATTTTTCACAGAACTTTAATTTTATGAAATCATATATTCGTGTAAAATTTAAGCGCAATCAAATATTTATTTCTTATGAAAATCGCTATTTTACGATTTTTTCTTTTTATTAAATTACGATTAATAAAACAAAAATTAAAAAAATATAGTAAGTTTTTAATTTAATTTCATTTCATTTATAAAAATCTTCGACTTAGTAATAATTTTTTCACAGAACAACAGAAAATCCGCATAACACATGGCAGCTCAATGCACCAATTACGCTCATCCAACAACGCGGCAGGACTTAAGCGTTTTCGTAGTTTAATTTATTGGATGAGCGTAGCGAGCGAAGCGAAGATTCCATTTCACAACACTGGAAAAAAAATCCGGAATGGTTTTTTTTCTTTCTTTTTTTTTGTATTTTTGTGTGTTTGTTAACACGATTCCGGCTAAACCGATACTCCAATTGCGATGAAATTTTCTGGAGACCTTCGAAATCTCTGAACTTAGAACTGCCACGTTTTTCAGCGCAATCAAAAAATTATTTCTTATTAACACCTACATGCTTTATCCGATTTTAATGATTTTTTCAGAGAACCTTAATTTTATGAATGAAGATATTCGTGTGAAATTTGAGCGTAATCAAAAAATTTACTTTTTATGAAAATCGAAAATTTGAATGTGTAATTTTAGAAACAACATAAGTCCAAAAAGTAAGTTCTGAGATAATCAAAAAAACCTTCTAGATTCTCTTAACATGTCATAAATGAATATTTTCTTTTCCCTGATCATTAGTATGTGTTAAACAATTACTAGGAAAACGCTTAAATCCCGCCGCGTTGTTGGATGAGCGTAATTGGTGCATTAAGCTGCCATGTGTTATGCGGATTTTCTGTTGTTCTGTGAAAAAATCATTACTAAGTTGAAGATTTAAAAAAAAAAAAAATTAAATTAAATGAAAAATTAACTTAAATTTTAAATTTTTTAATTAATTGTAATTTAAAAAAAGGAAAAAATCGTAATATTGAAATTTTCATAAGAAATAATTATTCGATTGCGCACAAATTTTACACAAATATATGAAATTATAAAATTAAGGTTCTGTGAAAAAATTATTACAATAGGATAAAGCATATAGGTGTTATAAGTCAAAGAATTGTTTTAAAAAAGAAAAAAAACGTAAAATTGCGTTTTTTATGAGAAAAAATTTCCCGATTGCGCTCAAAAACGTGGCAGTTCTAAGTTCAGAGATTTCGAAGGCCTCCATGAAATTTCATCGCAATCGGAGTATCGGTTTAGCCGGAATCGTGTTAACAGACACACAAAAATACAGAAAGAAAGAAAAAAAAAACATTCTGGATTTTTTTCTCCAGTGTAGTGAAATGGAATCTTCGCTTCGCTCGCTACGCTCGCTACGCTCATCCAATAAAAAATTTAAAAAAATTGGGGAAGAATTTATATTCACCTGTATATTTTCATTTAAAAACTAAAAAATTATGTTGTTTCTAAAATTATATATATTTTTTTTTTTTGAAAATGAAGGTGATTTGTCAGGTAGTTAATGAATAACACAATGGCTATTATCTAAAAACTATTTTTTAATTATATTGTATGTTTGGCACAAGTTAGAAATGGTTTAAATTAAATTTTAAATTTTTTTAAATGCAAAACTTAGGTTGTTTCTAAAATTATAATTAATTTTTTGGGAAATGAGGGTGATTTGTCAGGTATTTAATGAATAACAAAATGCTTATTACAAAAAAAAACTTTTTTATTTATAAGGCATATATTGCACAAGATGGTAATGGTTTGTTCTAGTTTTTGAGTAATAGGCCTAATATGCCGTTGATTCAATCAAGATCGTTGTCCCGTTCAATTAATTAAGTGCTCAGCTGATGACACAAGTCAACACTGCTTTTGAAATTGGTTACACAATGCATACACCGCCTTTAAAAATGACTGACATGAAAATATTTGAAAATTAATTTTAGAAACTACATAAGTCCATTGACTTATGTTGTTTCTAAAATTACTTTTCAAAAATGAACTATTTGAGACCCTATCGAAAAATGATGGTGGATGAAAATTATGTTGTTTCTATACAGAACTGTCCGTAAGGTCGATCTAAATATGAAAAAAATAAAACCGGAAATCGAAAAAATGGACTTATGTTGTTTCTAAAATTACACATTCATTTACAGTTTTTTTCTGCTTTAAAACAATTCTTTGACTTATAACACCTTCATGCTTTATCCTATTGTAATGATTTTTTCACAGAACCTTAATTTTATAAATTAATATTTTCGTGTTAAATTTGAGCGCAATCGTATAATTATTTCTTATAAAATTCGCAATTTTACAATTTTTTTACTTTTTTTAAATTACGAATAATTAAAGAATTAAAGTTATTTTTTTTCTTAATATAAATTAATTTAAAAAAAATCTTCAACGTAGTAATGATTTTTTCACAGAACAACAGAAAATCCTCATGACACATGGCAGCTCAATGCACCAAATACGCTCATCTAACAACGCGGCGGGACTTAAGCGATTTCCTAGTTCATTCAATAGGGTTCTGTGAAAATCATAACAATCGGATAAAGCATGTAGGTGTTACTAGGAAAACGCTTAAGTCCCGCCGCGTTGTTGGATGAGCGTAATTGTTGCATTGAGCTGCCATGTGTTATGCTGATTTTCTGTTGTTCTGTGAAAAATTAATACTAAATTGAAGATTTTTTTAAATTAAATTAAATAAAATAAAACATTAACTTAAATTTTTAATTTTTTAAATTAATCGTAATTTTATAAAAGGAAAAAATCGTAATATTGAAATTTTCTTAAGAAATAATTATTCGATTGCGCACAAATTTCACACGAATATATAAATTCAAAAAATTAATTTTCTGTGAAAAACTCATTACAATAGCATAAAGCATGTAGTTGATACAAGTCAAAGAATTGTTTTAAAAAAGAAAAAAAACGTAAAATTTCGATTTTCATGAGAAATAGTTTTTTGATTGCGCTCAAATTTCACACGAGTAACTAAATTCGTAAAATAAAGGTTCTGTGAAAAAACTCATTAAAATCGGATAAAGCATGGTAGGTGTTATAAGCTGAAGAAATTTTTTAAAAATCGTAAAAAATCGTAAAATTGCGATTTTAATGAGAAATAATTTTTCGATTGCGCTCAAAAACGTGGCAGCTCTTGGTTCAGAGATTTCGAAGGCCTCCATAAAATTTCATTGCAATTGGAGTATCGGTTTAGCCGGAATCGTGCTAACAAACACACAATAACAAACAAACAAAAAAACATTCCGGATTTTTTCTCCAGTGTAGTGAAATGGAATCATCGCTTCGCTCATCCAATAAGTGACAAGTCGACTAATTTTTGGATGAGCGTAGCGAGCGAAGCGAAGATTCCATTTAACTACACTGGAGAAAAAAATCCTGAATGTTTTTTTTTCCTGTTTGTATTATTGTGTTTGTTAACACGATTCCGGCTAAACCGATACTCCAATTGCGATGAAATTTAATGGAGGCCTTTGAAATCTCTGAACTTAGAACTGCCACGTTTTTTAGCGCAATCGGAATTATTGTGTGGCTCGTTGGTCTTGTTGTTAGCGTATCTGCTTCCAATGCAGAAGGTCCAGGGTTCGATTCCCGCTAAAGTCAGAAGTTTTTTAACTTCTGATTTGGACTTGAGTCCATTAGTTCTTGTCTTAGGAGTTTGTAAACGGTGACTTTAAAGCCGTCCTAGCAACGAAGCACATAATAAATTTCAGAGTTGTTCTGAATCGGCCTTGTTGATTCTGACGTTGATTCGCGGGTGTTCGCACTGTCCATACCACTGATTGCTATATTTCCTATTAAAAAAATATCGATCTTTGGTTGGTTATCGCTCACTCGTCGATTGCGTCGGGACCTGCAGGGTTGGCTTGGTCGCTTTGATTTAAAGTCCCCCACTGAAAATCAGTTATATAACTGAGTGGGCAGACTCTAAATAAAAATTTATTTTATTTATTTATTGAAAAATTATTTCTCATGAAAATCGCAATTTTACGGTTTGTTTCAATTTAAAAAAAAATTCTTCGACTTATAACTCCTACATGCTTAATCCGATTTTAATGTTTTTTTCAGAGAATCTTAATTTAATATATTAAGATATTCTTGTGAAATTTGAGCGCAATCGAAAAATTATTTATCATGAAAATCGAAATTTTACAGTTTTTTCTTTTTAAAACAATTCTTTGACTTATAACACCTACTTGCTTTATACTATTGTAATGAATTTTTCACAGAAGATAATTTTATGATATCATAAATTCGTGTAAAATTTGAGCGCAATCAAATATTTATTTCATGAAAATCGCTATTTTACGATTTTTTATTTTTTTAATTACGATTAATAAAAAAAATAAAAAAATAAAGTAAATTTTTAATTTCATTGCATTTCATTTGAAAAAATCTTTGACTTAGTAATAATTATTTCACAGAACAACAGAAAATCCGCATAACACATGGCAGCTCAATGCACCAATTACGCTCATCCAACAACGCGGCGGGACTTAAGCGTTTTCCTAGTTTAATTTATTGGATGAGCGTAGCGAGCGAAGCGAAGATTCCATTTCGCTACACTGGAGAAAAAAATCCAGAATGTTTTTTTTTCCTTTCTTTTTTTTGTATTTTGGTGTGTTTCAACACGATTCCGGCTAAACCGATACCCCAATTGCGATTAAATTCTCTGTAGACCTTCGAAATCTCTGAACTTAGAACTGCCACGTTTTAGAGCGCAATCGAAAAATTATTTCTCATAAAAATCGCAATTTTACGATTTTTTTCGATTTTTAAAAAATTTCTTCGACTTATTAACACCTATACATGCTTTATCCGATTTTAATGATTTTATCAGAGAACCTTAATTTTATGAATAAAGATATTCGTGTGAAATTTGAGCGTTATCGAAAAATTATTTTTATGAAAATCGAAAATTTTCAATTTTTTCTTTTTTAAAACAATTCTTTGACTTATAACACCTTCATGCTTTATCCTATTGTTATGATTTTTTCACAGAACCTTAATTTTATAAATTAATACTTTCGTGTTAAATTTGAGCGCAATCGAATAATTATTTCTTATGAAAATCACAATTTTACGATTTTGTTTTGTTTTTTAAATTATGAATAATTAAAAAATTTAAGTTAATTTTTTACTTTATATAAATTAATTTTTAAAAAATCTTCAACTTAGTTTTGATATATATTAACAGAACAACAGAAAATCCTCATAACACATGGCAGCTCAATGCACCAAATACGCTCATCCAACAACGCGGCGGGACTTAAGCGTTTTCCAGTTCATAAAATAGCGTTCGGTGAAAAAATTATTACAATCGGATAAAGCATGTAGTGTTGGGTTATTTTAAAATTTTTTTTTTTAAAAATCAAAAAAAAAATCGAAAAAATTGCGTTTTTTCATGAGAAAAATTTCCGATGCGCTCAAAAAACGTGCAGTTCTAAGTTCAGAGATTTCGAAGGCCTCCATTAAATTTCATCGCAATTGGAGTATCGGTTTAGCCGGAATCGTGTTAACAAACACAATAATACAAACAGGAAAAAAAACATTCCGTATTTTTTACTCCGGTGTAGTTAAATGGAATCTTCGCTTCGCTCGCTACGCTCATCCAAAAATTCTTCGACTTTTAACACCTACATGCTTAATCTGATTTTGATGATTTTTTCACAGAACCTTAATTTTATGAATTAAGATATTCTTGTGAAATTTGAGCGCAATCGAAAAATTATTTATCATGAAAATCGTAAATTTTACGATTTTTTTCGATTTTTCAAACTATTCTTCGACTTATAACACCTACATGCTTTATCCGATTGAAATCATTTTTTCACAGAACCTTTATTTTATGAATAAATATATTCGTGTAAAATTTGAACGTAATCAAAAAGTGTTTCTCATGAAAATCGCGGTTTTACAATTTTTTTTTTTTTAAACTTTTTTTAAAACCTACATGCTTTATCCGATTGTAATGATTTTTTCACATAACCTTAATTTTATGAATTAATATATTCGTGTGAAATTTGAGCGTAATAAAAAAATTATTTCTCATGAAAATAGCAATTTTACGAAAAAAAAAATCTTCGACTGATAACATCTACATGCTTTATCCGATTGTAATGATTTTTTTTACAGAATCTTAATTTTATGAATTAATATATTCGTGTGAAATTTTAGCGTAATTAAAACATTATTTCTCATGAAAATCGCAATTTTACGCTTTTTTGTTAAATAACGGTCATCCAACAACGTGCCTGAAAAAGCATTTGCGAAGCTTCCTAGGTTAAAAACATCGTCCGGAATCGTGTTAACAAACACAGAAAAATATAAACAGAAAATAAACATTCCGAATTTAATTCTCTAGTGTAGTGGAATGGAATCTTCGCTTCGCTCGCTACGCTTATCCAATTAAACGAGATATATGTTGTGATAAGTGAAATATTGATTTTATAAATGCGTGTATTAAATATTTTTTTGCTCGTTGGCAATGGCAATTTCAAATTTACCGCTTTTCCGCGGCCAACACTCTCTGATTTTGATGGCTACGCTAGATTTTTTGACATATGAAAGTTGTCTTGTTGGCCTTCGAAATATTCTTTAAAAACATATTGTGTCATAGCAAGCAATTCAAAATTTCGTAAACCGGGTGTGCCTTTTCAGAGACAATTTCAAGAAGCGCCTTGTTCTGCTTTATGAGCATGAGCAGCGCCCGGGAAGCTAGCATATTTGTTTCTTTACCGTTGGCCACTTGCGACACTGAGCTCTACATATTTACGTGGAGATCTGATACCCACATATTAAAAAAAACTTGTAAAAAATACAGCCAAACCTTACACACTCAAAAGAAATGAGATCTAAAAAAAAGGGCCAAGCTCATCTACCCTACCACATTTGCGCATTCTTAATTCATAAACGTACAGTGTCCCGTAACAACACCCTTGAAAAGCTTGGCAAAATAGAATTTGCAACTATTAATTAATCGTAATAGTTCATCCAAATTCTTTTTTTCTAATTAATTTTAACGTAATGGTCATGCAAATTCTATTTTGCCAAGCTTTTCAAGGGTGTTGTTACGGGACACTGTACGTTTATAAATTAAGAATGCGCAAATGTGGAAGGGTAGATGAGTTTGGCCCTTTTTTTGGATGAGCGTAGCGAGCGAAGCGAAGATTCCATTTCACTACACTGGAGAAAAAAGTCCGGAATGTTTTTTTTCTTTCCTTCTTTCTTTTTTTTCTGTATTTTTGTGTGTTTGTCAGCACGATTCCGGCTAAACCGATACTCCGTTTGCGATGAAATTTTGTGGAGGCCTTCGAAATCTCTAAACTTAGAACTGCCACGTTTTTGAGCGTAACTAAAAAATTATTTCTTATGAAAATCGCAATTTACGATTTATGTTCGATTTTTGAAAATTTATTTTACTCATAAACCTACATGCTTAATTCGTTTTTAATGATTTTTTCACAGAACCTTAATTTTATGAATTTATATATTCGTTTGAAATTTGAGCGCAATCGAATAATTATTTCTTATAAAAATCGCAATTTTTCGATTTTCTCTTTTTTTTTAATTAGTACGATTAATTAAAAAAATTAAAAATGTATGTTTATTTTTTTTTAAATTTAATTTAATTTCAAAAAAATCTTCAACTTAGTAATAATTTTTTCACAGAACAACAGAAAATCCGCATAACACATGGCAGATCAATGCACCAATTACGCTCATCCAACAACGCGGCGGGACTTAAGCATTTTCCAAGTTAGATCTAATTTCTTTTGAGTGTGTAAGGTTTGGCTGTATTTTATTATTATTACAACGCTTATATTAGCTTTATGTGTTTGTCTGTCTGTCTAACTTTCTGTCTGTCTAGACGAAATCTTATAATCGATATTTCATTACAACGCTTATATTAGCTTATTGTGCTTTGTCTGTCTGTCTGTCTGTCTGTCTAGACGGAATCTTATAATCGATATTTCACCTACTTTCATGTCCAATCGAGCTGAAATTTTTCAACACGTATCTTGAGACAATATATGAATCATTAACAGATTCACTAATTATTCAATTAATTCATCTTAATTAATCAATTTAAAGTTTTATATGGGAATTGATATTTTACCCACTTCCCAAAGTCCGATCGAGCTGAATTTTTCCACAGACGTTAAAAACGTTTGTTTATATCAGCTTCACGAGTTTGTTGTCTGTCTGTCCGGCTGTGTTGTCTATCTGTCCCTTATTGCTATGCGGCGACAACGCTCACCGCGCTCCACTTACAAGTTCAATCCCGTGCGGTGATGCATTCACATATACGCATAGTTGCGTTCCCCTCGCATGGGTTTGACCTCACAGTTTGATCGGATGAGTTTGGGGCCACGCAACTACTGTGTCTATCACGGTAGGAATGGATTGTTATTATATATTATAAATACAATAAAATATAAAAAAATAAAATAATACATAAATTCATCGTAAGACTAAAACTATAAATATTATATACATGAATTTTTTTTTTAAAAAAAACATCGACGCTTGATATTTAAATGTACTAAAAAGTAATAAATAAATTTCGACCCAACAAATGTTGCCCTTACTCGAAATTAAAAGCGTTGGCGCTACGCATTGACATAGATTCCACAGAATTTTGTTGTTCATGGAAGGAAAGCGCCAACGTTTTAATTTCGAGCAAGGCAAAAATTTGTTGGCGAAAAATTTATTTTTACTTTAAGAATATTTAAATATAAGCGTTATTTAAAAAACAATATATTTTTTTTCATTTAAATATTTTTACAAGTTTTGTTAGTGTGGATCTCATTACTTTTCAAGTTCCATGCAAATTATTTGTTTAAATTAAAATTGTTATCAAAGTCGATTTAATGCTATTGTGTATTACCAATTAACAATAGAATGAAAAAAATTAGTGTCCAAAGACTTGCTTTTTGTAAACAATGTAGGCGTTATTGTCACGTAACTATAGTTACTTGTTGATTGTATGCCTTATAGGCTTATTTTAAAACCTTTTATTTTGGAAGCCTTCCGCAATTTTTTAAATCTTTTTCTTTCAAAGGGAATTACATCACTATTACCTTAATGTCCATGTAATATATGAACGTTGTAGCCCCACCTGTTTGGTCAGAATCGCTGGGCAATTGAAACCGACGAATTAGATAGTAGTAGCCAGTAGTAGCCAGTAGTAACTAACGTCCTTAAAGTGATTTTGGGCATGTTTCAAGTCATATTTTCACCAAGAAGGAATGCTCGTACCCCAACCAAATTTGGCATGTGTTGTCGGGTACCTAAATCCCCTCGATTTTGATAGTTTTCAAGTTCACATCGCGTTTCATGATGGCTGGGTGACACCTCGAAATCACCCCAACTCTGCTTGCTGTATAAGGTGCCTGAGTGTGTGTGCCGCACCGCGGCTTGGCTGCGGCGCCCTAACGGGCACCTAGATACCGGGCAAATGTTGAGATGTGAACTTGACGGAAGTTTGCCGTCGTAAGAAAATGGCGGACGGCAAACTTCCGCCAACTTCACATCTCATCATTTGCCAGGTATGCATAAGAATCGCCTCTAAAAGTTGCAGATATGCGCTCTGGCGGAGAAGCGCTCAACTGGAGGTTTGGGGGTAACTTCTACCGCGCGTATGCTTTTTCACACAGATTTGTATTACGATTGCATTAGTTTTGGGACTGTTGGCGATATAAATACATGCAACAGTCCACAATATTGATGTTTGCTATAATCAAGAATACTGTAGTGTAATAGAGTAAAAAATGACGTCTCAATATATCTATTGATCTTGAAAACGTTTAATTTTGCAAGCCAATGAAGTGACAAAATGTTGAGGATTGGGCTTTCATCATTTGATTTTATTGACGAAATTGACGACATGTCATACTCATAATAATATGTATTTATGTATGTATTTTATTTATTTATTTAACGTTTATCCTGTTCATTTAAAAATGATTTACAATGGCGATATTGTTCATGATATTTTACGTCAAACCTTTTACAGTCTCCTGGTATAAAAGTACAACATATACAAAGGCCCCGGGGATCCATGAAGAATTCAAGTCCTTATTTGGTGACCTTTGCGTAATAATATCGCCATTGTGACACCATGATAATATTTAAAACTGAATATAATTTACGACCATGCATGTATGTAGGGTACTTAGGCAACCAAGCCCTACCACTCTCCACATGTTTTTAATTTAGGCCTAGAATAGGTTGGGATTCAAAGGATATCAACTATGTAACATTTTCGTTAGAAATTAAGCAATCAAACTCCATAAGTAAATATAAACAATTGATCCAAGTATGGTTGATGGATCAATGCCGTAGAAATTAAGTGTAGCCATACCGTAATTTTAAAATATTATTCAAAACACTAGTAAGACATGTGTCTACCTAAACCATTGTGTGATTTCATTATCTTCTTATTTCCACGCAATCTGTTGGCTTAACATTTTCAAATTTTCATACATAATACATTATGTTACTGTCAGTTACATATTATTATTATTCATTATTGTATTACACATGACACTGCATGACATTAGGCCTATATTATTACTAATTATTTTACCACACTATGTTACATTTTACTATACTTAGTTTAGTTCCTACTTTCTCTTATTTCTAGTCTTCATCAATTTAACACTGTATGTAAAAGACCCCAATTTGTGGGTAAGATATACACTCACTGCCGGTCAGTGCTAGAATATAATATATTGAATTCAATGTATATAATCAATTATGTACCCTATTACAAATCGTTCAGTAGGCCACCAAATGAAACAATGATACGAGATTTTGATGTGATTATTAGCAATTAATGTCTTTCTGTGTGTGTGAGGGGGCATGGTATAATTATTATACTACCACATTTGTTTTGCCGTTTACCACTCACGTGTAGCTTTATATGTTGTCAGTTGGAAAAAACATAGAATGCTATGTTACGAGTGCAAAATGTAGGCACAAAAATCAACGAAAAACTATCTGCATGACACACCAAACCCATTATATAACGAGAATCGCCAATTTAACCATTTCTTCTTAAGCTTAATATCAGTAGCATATATTATTATTATAATTGTTGTCAGAGTCAGACATAAACATGTGTCGTTGTCGCTTTAAAAGACTGTTGACTTCCATACGCCAGCGCGTATAGGGTGACCAGATGGCCAGGAGTGAATTTCGGGACACTCTTCCAGGCGAAAACAGCAGGGGGGTTTGGGGGGCGAGAATCAGGGTTTTTGGAGTGATTTCTGAGCGTTTCAGAAAAAATATCGAACTGAATTTAATACTGAAATACTGTCGTTTGTGTAGTCAAAAACCAAAAAACCTAAATGAAATCGAACGCTGGCGAAAATTATTAGGTATTGAGTTTTGGGGCTTGGAAAGTTGGGAGTAAGTAAGGGATTTTTTTACAAGATATAAATTCAATAACAGTTTATTACAAAATAAGCTAAATATAATTAATAGTTAAATAATCATGATCATTATAATAATAAAGGTAACATTGAAGTAAAGAAACTCTTCAAATATTTTGAAATACAATTTCGTAAAACTTCTATTAAGTTATTCATTCATTCATCACATCACATCATATCACAATTAAACATATTTTTAGAGCTTTTTACTTTTTTCAGCACATCTTCTCGGGAAAGAGTAAAGTTATAAAACTCTTGGCACGTGAATTATAAGTTTAAGCTCAAGTTTTATTTCATTGCCAATTAACTCTGGCAAGCCTCGATTTCGAGAATCAGTCCATTTGTTCTTCATTAGCGAAAATGCCCTTTCTAAATAAGCATTAGAAACGGGAATGCTAAGGACAAAATGAAACTAGCTGCTTTGGGGGACCATCCGCTGCAGCTACTACTTGACGCTGATTGAAATATCTTCAGCCATTTCTTGTCCGGACTTTCTTTACTTGATATAAGTTCTATAAATTGCTTTTTTGTTTTTATTTTCTAGTTGAAATTTCTAATTTTCTAAGTTTTTGAAAAGCAAATAAAATAAAATTGTGAATTTACCGATTTCGGGAAAAAAGGCGTCCCGAAACGAAATATTTCGGGACGCGGGACAATTGCGTCAAATTCGGGACTGTCCCGCATTTTTCGGGACGTCTGGTCACCCTAAGCGCGTAGTAAACAGAGGCGAACCCCCAAACCTTCAGAAATATTGCAAGAATCCGCGCGACGGTGGCGCGATCTGTTATTACTTTTAGAGGCGAATAGAGCATAGAGTTATGGTTATAGTAGGTTCTATGCATCGGTCTTATATTTGGGTAGAGGGAGCATCGCACATACCTGGCAGCGCGGCGAGTTGAAGCAAACATATCCACAGCGCGGGCAGCGGGAAAGTCACGTGACATTGGTATCTTTTGAACTCGGCTGCTATAGAGCGCAAGGCTATAACGTTAGCGCAAGCCTACATTGACAAGAGAATCTGTCAGTTCCCACTCTTTTTCTAAGGATTCATTCATTCAGAACTACAGCTAAGAAACAAACAATTATTTTTGTATGCAACAACTTACTAATCGTGAATATTTGATCGTTGTAGGTCTATGTAAATCCCCTTCTTTAGGCCAACGTCTTGATCTACATGGTTTATGTGGGTGAAATTAAATAATAATTCATATTATTATTATTATCAATATAGGACATTCGTATTTTGTATGTGGCATGTTATTTGTGTGAACCATTTTTTTGACTTTTGACTAGATAGGATGTAATCATAGGCATAGCCGCCTAGACTATCTTTTTGCATTATCAACATTATAGCAAATTCCCATTAAAATATATAATATATTTCCTTGTTTTTCATCGCCTTGCGTGCTGTAGGCCTCTTTTTATGTCAATATCCACCTTGTTACTCTCATATAAATTATTCATAGTTAAGTTAATTAGTTATGATATTATATTTCAAAGTTTTTGAAAAATAAAAATTACATTTGAGCTGTACAAGACTTAAAATAATAAATGGATAACATCAATTTTGACACCTATCAACAGACTTCGAATATAATATTATAATATAATATTTTTGTAGAATGCCCACTGTAGAGTACACATCAGATTTAACCGGTATGACCCAGGTGACTAGTTAAGTTAATTAGTTATGATATTATATTTTAAAGTTTTTGAAAAATAAAAATTATTATTAGAACTGTACAAGACTTAAAATAATAAATGGATAACATCAATTTTGACACCTATCAACAGACTTCGAATATAATATTATAAAATGATATTTTTGTAAGGTGCCCACTGTAGAGACACATTAGATTTAAACGGAATGACCCTGGTGAATAACTAGGTATGTTGCAGATAGGTCCATTGTGAAAGGATGTGCGAGGGCTATTTCAGAGGACTCAATCCCTTGCATTCGACTAAGTAAAATCTTGGCAAAAACCTTCAGTTAGGATTGCTAGTCTCGACGGGATGCGAACCCGTGATCTTCCGAATCAGGGTCAAGAGGTCCGGGTTCGAATCCCGTCGAGAACGGCAATTCTACTGAAGGTTTTTTAGAAATATGATTACCACTTAATTATATGAAAGGTGTAAGCATTGGGCTTATCTCATATGACGGACGAATTATAAAGAAATAGTAATTCTTGCTGCTCAATAACTAGTAAATAAGGACACCAGTAATAGCAAACATGCACTTGACATTAGGTGGGCACTGGGCAGTCTTGAAAATAAGTATTAACCCTGTAAACAAGAAACAAGAAGGCCTCACACTCATTAGTCTATTGGTAGGGTAGGCATACATGTTAATTTTCATTACAAAATAGGCCTATTGTCAAAAATAATTTACAATTTTGTTATAATAATAATAATTGGGAAATTAAAAATGCTTGGAATTGCATCAGTTTTGAGTCAGTGCCCTGCCCTCCCAATTTCCCTGTCAAAAGATTAATTATCTAGGGCGACGGTCGTTCGCCTGCAGCCAAGCGCACGCGACTGCTAGAAGGCGATGACTAACTCGACCCTGTTTACAGCTATCCGAGTTGGGGGGTTTTCAGCTATCTGCACACGCCGTCCCGAAAGATTTACAATCTTGAAACTCGGTATATGACCTGATATGTGGTCCATGACATACCAAAAAAAAAATCAGCCCGATCCGATAACTCGTTCTGTGTTAAAAAAGTGCGTAAATATCGACGATAATCGTCCGGCTGGCCGGTTGGTTGGTTGGTTGGTTGGTTGGGGGGGTAGTGGATTCTGCCAGAGAGGAATAAGAGCCTACAGAGAAAACGGTAGATCTTAGAACTATGAATCTTGGACCACACTTAGATGTACCTCAGACTCACAAACTTCCGCCGAGAGACAAGCAATATTCCACCCCCAACACCCCCTAAATCATCCCCTAAAATTAAAATAATTCATAGCTCTAACCCAAAATTGAATTTTTAGTCAAATAAGTTATTAAAATTATGTTCTTATGTGTTTTAACCCAATCGGTCTATTCTCATTATATAAACCACATTTTGTCAACCCCCATCCCTAATAGTTTATATTATTTTAACCTTGATTTCCAACATTCACCATGAAGGCACCCAAATGAGTTATCAGCATGAAATTTGACATGATGCTACATACTAATATGAAAAATCATTCGCCGAGAGGCAAGCGATATTCCACCCCCAACACCCCTAAATAATCCCCTAAAATTGGAATAATTCATAGCTCTAACCTAAAATTGAATTTTTATTTAAATTAGTTATTAAAATTATGTTTTAATGTGTTTTAACCCAATCGGCATATTTTCATTATATAAACCACATTTTGTCAACCCCCATCCCTAATAGTTTATATTATTTTTATCTTGATTTCCAGCATTCACCACGAAGGCACCTAATGAGTTATAATCATGAAATTTGTCATTATGGTACATAATAATATGAAAAATAATCCGCCGAGAGGCAAGCGATATTCCACCCTCAACATCCCCTTAAATTGGAATAATTCATAGCACTAATCTAAAATTGATGTTATATATTTAAATTAGGTGGTTATTAAAATTATGTTTTAATGTGTTTTAACCCAATCGGCCTATTCTCATTTCCTAAACCACATTTTTCAACCCCCATCCCTTATAGTTTATATTATTTTTACCTTGATTTCCAGCATTCACCATGAAGGCACCTAATGAGTTATCAGCATGGAATTTGGCATGATGTTACATACTTATATGAAAAATAATTCGTCGCAATGCAAGCGATATTCCACCCCCAACATCCCCTAAATCATCCTCTAAAATTGGAATAATTCATAGCTCTAACCCAAAATTGTATTTTTATTCAAATTAGTAAATTATGTTTTAATGTGTTTTAACCCAATAAGCCTATTCCCATTTCCTAAACAACACTTTTTCAACCCTCATCCCTAATAGTTTATATTATTTTTACCTTGGTTTCCAGCATTCACCATAAAGATACCAAATGAGTTATCAGCATGAAATTTGGCATGGTGATTGGTGGTACATAATAATATGAAACATAATAATCCACGAGGAGACAAGCGATATTTAACCCCCACTGTTCCCTACCACTCTTTACTTTGGGAAAAACGTTATGTTGTATTTATTACAATTTTTAATATTTTAATTGCTGATTAAAATTATGCGTCAATGTGTTATAGTCCGGCCAACAAATCATTCACACAAAAACCCAAGACGACATTAATAACCATATTAAATTTAATAAAAACATTGAATATTGCCAACTAGGCCTACAGATTGTAAACAAAAAAAAGCTAGCTTTTGTTTCTAGACAATCTGTTTTAAACGCACTGTATCCACCTTTACACGTATTTCACATGTTTAAGCCTTGATATGAAACAAACAACAAAAAGATGTGATATCCCCCCAAAATACAAAAAATTTGTAAAAAAAAAAAAACGGCAGCCAAGCTCTCCTTCCAAAGTCTTCGGCTGTGAATGCTATGAGATATAGAAGTTGAGCCAAGCATTTCATTCTTTCTCCCTAGTTTCGCATTGAAAAGAAGTAAGATCATTTCGCCTGTTGACGAGCGCCAAGCCAACCATTTTCGTGGTAAAAAAAGTTAAAATTTTAAACTCAAAATCATAAAAAAATTACTTGGCTATTGATTTTGGTACGAAGACTCTAAAAAGTCAATAGCCAAGTAAATTTTTTATGATTTTAAGTTTAAAATTTTAACTTTTTTTACCACGAAAATGGTTGGCTTGGCGCTCGTTAACAGGCGAAATGATCTTACTTCTTTTCAATGCGAAACTAGGGAGAAAGAATGAAATGCTTGGCTCAACTTCTATATCTCATAGCATTCACAGCCGAAGACTTTGGAAGGAGAGCTTGGCTGCCGTTTTTTTTTTACAATTTTTTGTATTTTGGGGGGATAACAAACTACAATCACAGGAGGCGCAATACGACCTAACGGTTGACGCGCCCTTAAACATAATAAACTTCATCTTCTTCCACAAAATGTTTTGAACATATTTTTGCATGCGATGGTGGGAGTAAAATTATCTCTTTAGTGAGCAATAATTTACTCCCGATTTCATTCTTCGGAAAACTGTAAACAAAACTTCACATTATATTTTTCAAATGTCTATGTCTAAATCTAATTGTAATTAATTGGTTTTTAGGTTTAGGTAGGCTTAGGCCCTAAGGGTAGGTCAACTCTAGGCCAAACTGTATACTTATGATGACCCAATGGCTGGTTAACGGTGTCACATATTTGCTGATTATTAATTAGTTATTGGCCCTAGGCGCACAAAATCTTACTAAAATTATTAAAAAGAAAAAGCAGTATTCCATTCCTGTGAAACGAATACTGCCCGTCTTTTAAAAACTTTTCTTTGCATCCAAAAGCACAGCAATACCAGACCATTTAATATGTAGACAAGGCTACAGCATCGCCGCGCGTACCAATGTCACGTGGTCTTGGGGGCTCGTCTCGCCTCGATATGTTTGCTTCACGATTGTGACGTCATGCTCCCTCTAGATGGTTCTATGCCCTTAGTGGAGTGCCTCATAATTATGAGGAGGGGGCAAATACAGGAAACTCCGCCCCTTTTCTATTGTGAGAGGAGACAAGCTCGTCAGCGCTCCCGGTGGAGCTGGCGTGCTGGCTGACCGCGAATTTCAAATCCTGGCGTGTGTTAACGTTGTTTCTTACCTACATTTTGCAGGTTTCAGTGTATCAGGTGGGACGTTTCAGGTTTTATACAAAACGTTTTTCGAAAACTGTTCTGTTAACACCTCAAATCAAATGCCCGTTTAGTATGTCATGCATTTATGTTCACATTATGACAAGCAAGGAGGTAACTCACAATACTTGGTGGGTTTTTGTTTTGTAATTAGTTTCTTTATTCACATTGATCATACATACATACATTGACTCATTAACTCATAGGTCAGAATAACTAGGTTGGCGGTAGGTCTACTAAATACCATTCACATACCATCGCTCTTGTAATGCCAAAATGACATGTGCTGGTGATAGCATGAAGGAAAAAGCATTTATTTATTATATTTTATTACTAGGAAAACGCTTAAGTCCCGCCGCGTTGTTGGATGAGCCATGTGTTATGCGTTTTTTTGTTGTTCTGTGGAAAAATCATTATAAACCGATACTCCAATTGTGATGAAATTTTCTGGAGACCTTTGAAATCTCTGAACTAAGAACTGCCACTTTTTTTTTTAGCGCAATTGAAAAATTATTTCTCATAAGAATCGCTATTTTACGATGTTTTTCGATTTTTAAAACATTTCTTTGACTTATAACACCTACATGCTTTATCCGATTGTAATGATGTTTTCACAGAACCTTACCTTAATGAATTAATATATTGGTGTGTAATTGGAGCGCAATCAAAAAATAATTTCTCATGAAAATCGCAATTTTACGTTTTTTTAAACATTTCTTCGACATATAACACCTACATGCTTTACCCGATTGTAATGATTTTTTTACAGGACCTTAATTTTATGAATTAATATAATATTGGTGTGGAATTTAAGCGCAATCAAAAATAATTTCTCTTGAAAATCGCAATTTTACCCTTTTTTTCGCTAAAAAAAAAATTACGCTCATCCAACAACGCGCCTGAAAAAGCGTTTGCGAAGCTTCCTAGTTAATTTTAAAATTTCACCCAAAAAGATTAAACTTACTTTCATAGATAATCATCATACTACTAAACATGCTTTATCCGATTGTAATGATGTTTTCACAGAACCTTACCTTAATGAATTAATATATTGGTGTGTAATTGGAGCGCAATCGAAAAATAATTTCTCATGAAAATCGCAATTTTACGTTTTTTTAAACATTTCTTTGACATATAACACCTACATGCTTTACCCGATTGAAATGATTTTTTTACAGGACCTTAATTTTATGAATTAATATAATATTGGTGTGGAATTTAAGCGCAATCAAAAATAATTTCTCTTGAAAATCGCAATTTTACCCTTTTTTCGCTAAAAAAAAAATTACGCTCATCCAACAACGCGCCTGAAAAAGCGTTTGCGAAGCTTCCTAGTTAATTTTAAAATTTCACCCAAAAGATTAAACTTACTTTCATTGGATGAGCGAAGCGAAGACTTCAATTTCACCGACCCCCAAAAAATTTAGCTCGGGTGTTTTTTTTTTTTTTTTTTTTTTTTTTTTTTTTTTTTTTTTTTTGTTTTTTTGTCTGTTTGTTAACTCTCTACCAGACAAACGGCTTATCCGATCTTGATGAAAATTTGACAGACCTTCGAAATCTCTGAACTTAGAGGTGTATTGTTTTTGGGTACAATCGAAGAAATATTTCTCATGAATATCGCACTTTTACGATTTTTTCGATTTTTATTGCGATATTTTCGTGACATTTGGGCCAATTCTGACCAAACAGGTGGGGCTACAACGTTCAGTATTATACATGGACAATAAGGTTATGTGATGTAGTACCTTTTGAAAAAAAAAATTGAAAAAGTTAGCCAGAATCCATAGAAATAAAGCTTTTAATATAAGTTTTTTGATTTTTGTGCGATATTTTCGTGCCATTTGGGCCAATTCTGACCAAACGGGTGGGGCAACAACGTTCATATTATACATGGACATTAAGGTTATGGTGATGTAGTACCTTTTGAAAGAAAAAGTTGAAAAAGTTAGCCAGAATCCATAGAAATAAAGCTTTATATAAGTTTTTAAGGTAAATAATACCAATTGACAAGAACAAAAGAAACTTGACAACATTCACCTACAATGCGTAGGCAGCAAAACAAAGCACTTGCAAAAGTAAAGATATCCCAAGCAAACTTTAAACTTTAAAAAGCTCATCCATCAACGCGGCGGGACTTAGCGTTTTCCTAGTAGATAATCATCATACTACTAAACTAAAAATATTTACTTGAGCCCCTCGTCTAGAAAATTCACTTTTTCCAAATTACTTTGATTAATAAAATTAAATACTGCAAATAAATCAATAAAAATTTAGTCTTTTAGAATAAACATACTATAACCCGCATTAACTTACATGTAGAATAAACTTAAAATAAATATGTAAACAAGAATGAAATTTTATAAAATCAAGTAAGAAATAATGGAACAAATAAATAAAATAATAAACCTGAAATTAAAAAAATCAATGAATCCTAAAAAGTTTTATATTTATATAAATAAAAATAGTAGTTCCTCCCCATTCTCTAATGGATATTACCGTTGAGTGACTAACTACTAAGTATAACAATAATTCAAAATATAATAATATTTAGGGACTTTGCATCTGCACAAGAATGGAAGAATATTAGGGATAATATGGAGAATTATTATAAGCTTGCCCCCTAGCCAAGGGATCATAAAGAAATAATACCTAGCACTAGCTTTGTGTATTTTAATATTTCAATGGCCCTAGCCTACGGGCTAGGGCCTACCCTAGAACCAATTTGAAAGGGCCCGAGGAAAACTTTTTGTTTAAATAGATTTTACATCTCAGTCGGGGTTCTTCTGAAATCAAAATACGAAATTTCCGATCTTCATTCATAATTATTACAGTAAAAAAAAGACACAAATCCCTTTCCCAGACATGGTATTTTCACTTTTAGCGCAAAAATCGTATGTTTTCGACTATGATTCGATTTGCTAGATAAAAAAGTAGGCGAGCACCCCAGCGCGTTTGGAGCGCTGCTTCGCTTGTCCCCCGTTTTCCGGCATTTTCCTGTTTTAAGCGAAGCGTCTATCACCGTTCCCAAAGGGGTTTTAACGAGCTATCTAAACCCGGGTTTGGCTTCAACCCGCCCTCAAACGCTTGGTAAACATTTAAAACTGACTATCTCAAACCGCCACCAAAGTGAACTGGCTCGTTTTTAAACGACTACCTACCCTTGCCAACTTGTAGGGAGAATTATGATACCACGGGTGCCGTTCTAGAACAAATGGGGCGAAAATTTGAGCCTTTCATGCAAAAAATCATAAAGGCTATTAATATGTACAGTTTAAAAATTGTTTCATTAAAAATTTGTTTTGGAAATAAAAGGGTTAAAAAACTGGTGTTAGTAGGTTCGCAGACTGTGACGAAATTAGGCTTTTGTAGCCAGTCGGACAAATAAAAAGGGGCTTGAGATAGCTCGTTTTAAAATCTTTGGAAACGGGGTGTATTACGGGTTTTTGGAGGGGGTCCTCAAGGGGAAACTTCTTTATCGACTCGATTAGTAGCTTTGAGTAGCCTGGCGTAGACGTGAGGTGGCTCTATCTTGCTTCAATATCGTATTACATACTCCCTGCTTTTTAGTTTTTAGTGTTTTTATGCTCTTTCTTTCGTCATTTGTTCGGTCAACGATAACTGTAATGTCTTCCGTGGTACAGTGATCTAGGCCTAGGTAGGCCTAGGATTTTTAATATCTCAAGTATGTAGTGCCTAGGCCTATATGAAGTGATAGCAAGCTATAATAATGGTTGTACGTTAAGTGATATCTAGGTTAATTGTGACAAGATTGAACTGTGGATACTAGGCTACCGAGATAAGAAGGTGAGATATTTTCAGGCCTGAGGGTTTGGGAGGGACAGATTGACTGTCACGAAGGACAGCAAAGATTGAATAGCCTGGCCTGGGCCCTGGCTGGGCGTGGGACTAGTTTGGCTTTTTGCCAAACCCATAAGTCACTGGGAAACCCTATATTAACGAATTAGCCTAGGCCTAGCCTAAGGGGCCCTTAGGTGTTTAAGGTGATTGAATAAAGGGGTAGCTAGGCCTTAGCTTTGGCCTTAGCTTAGCCTAGGCCTAGGCCTAGGCTGACCCCTTGTTACATTTTAACAACTTTGACAGAGGCCTGGGCCCTAGTAGGCTGGGGCCTTTGAGGGCCTACCTAGCTAGGCCTAGTTAAAGCCATGAAAAAAGTTTTGCAGGATGGTGTTGAAATATCAAGTTTGAAGGGTAAAACTACAGTAGGGCCTATAGGGTAGGGCCTAGGCCTACCCTAGGCCCTACCTCGCTTCGCGCACAAATTTTTCAACGAATACTGCCAAACCCGGAAACAAAAGTACCCCAACCCGTTTTTAAAAAAGGGAAAAGGATTTCGGGTGCGCTCTTATCGATTATATCCTAGAACTAGGCCTAGCGCGGCGTACTACAGCTAGGCGGAAAGGTCGACTAACCTAAAGAAAGTAGGCCTAGGAGGCCTAGGCCCCTACACCTTTAACATAAGTAGTAACAAGGCAAATTTATTTGTTTATAATATACTAGTTTCTACGAAATTTCAAATTGGGTCATGAGAGCGCGCCTTTTGGTTTGAACCCGGGTACCCTATAGGCCTACTGTAGGCTAGTAGGGCTATTACCGTTTGAATTTTAGGGATGATGATGGGAACTTTTTCGGGTTTGGGGGGGGGGGCCAACTTTTTAAAATTTTTTTTTTTAAAGAAAACATAGGCCTACCCACCCGAAATCCCTTTTCCGTTACAAAACTACTTACGTTTGGTTAGTCGACCCTTTTCCGCCTAGTTACCTGCCGCACTAGTAAGAGCGCACCCGAAATCCTTTCCGTTAGGCCTACAGTGTAGGGGAGAGGGGGTCTAGTGTGTACAGGGGTTAGTGTGGACACTTTAAATATCCCGCCAAAGAAGGGAGTATAAATTCTGAAAAAAATTTTAGTTGCTGGCTACATGTTTCCCCCCCCTTTATTCACATGTAATTTGGGTTTCTGAGTTTTAAAAAGGGTTTCAAAATATCTGCATGGCTTTGTTTGATTTCTGGTAAGGTTTTTTGGACTGAGACTTTTTGAATTTAGATAGGCCTACTTTAAACCCTTTTAATTCAAATCAATGTTTGTTGCATAATGTGCCCTTATTATAGGCCCACGTTCAGACTATAAAATTTTGAAAATATTCAGTTCTATTAAATTATGACAATGTTCAAAAAAGGCTGCTGGGGGATGTAGACACATTGAAGGGGGTTTTGTGTGACATGTCCACACTAACCAAAATTTTTCGTAGCACTTCAAAGAAAAGGGGAGGGGGAAAATAATGCAAGGGGAAAAAAAATATTGAAAAAAAAAAACCCTTGAGGTTGCAAAACAACTGTTTTTGTGAAAAATGTCTGATTCATTCCCATGTGGAACGTATTGGGTCATCTGACGAAGAAATTCTGTGTATGAAGAGGTCCCTGAACCAAACTTTTTTGTGACGACGACACATTTAAGGATAATTTAAAGGTTAAAATTTTTAAAAAAACCCATGAAGTCTTCTATGTAGCCTAGGTCGCGTCGATGTTGCCTATGGCACGGGAAAAGACTTTGATGTTCAATTTTTAAGACGGAAAGACTTAAAATTTGTTTTTCCTGAAGTAAAAGACGTTTCTCAAATCTATCGAACTGAAATTGTAGCAAAATTGCCAATCCCATCACTTGTTGGTATGGTGGTACATCACGTGCAGCAAGCTAGGGCCTACTTCTCTTTCCACGTTGACTTCTCGATGTACAACGTTGTTTAATAAAATCACTATTCAAAGTCATAATGTATGAAATTTTGTTGCAAACCTACTAGACTTATCCTATGTACTATACCTAATAGGCCTTATGAGAAGCTAAATTTTGTGTTGATGAGCTTTTTCTTAGGTGTCCACACTAACCCCCTACATTGTCCACACTAGCCTCGTACTGGGGCTAGTGTGGACACTTTGTAGACAATTTTAAATCGGGTACATAAACACAATTCTTGTAACATGTAACCAACATAAAGTTATAGGCCTAAAGGTAACATACTAACATGTTTCAAGAATATGTTGAACTACCTTTATTCCAACCAGTAATGAAATATCATTACACTATTCAAAAATTGTCCACACTAGCCCGCCTCTCCCCTATAAAAGTTGGACCCCCCTAGCCGAAGAAGTAGGCCTACCCCTAGGCCTACCGGAACTCTTTTGGTTGGTATGGACAGTTTTTGATCAGTAGGTAGGCCCTACTTTAGATTTAAAATAGCGACGTTAAAAGGTTTTGTAGGTAGGGCCTACTTTAGATTTAAAATAGCGACGTTAAAGGTTTTGTAGGTAGGCCTACACATAAAAATAAATGTCCATACCAACCGAAAGGTCTAGGCCTACCTACTAGGTAGGCCTAGGCCTAGCCTATAATATAACGAAGTGTATATTCTTACGGCAGAACGTAAGAATAGGCCTCTCTAAAAATTATTCTTAGGGGTAAGTGGGGTAAATGGGAACATGGGGTAAATAGGAACAGCCCTAAAATCTACCCCATAGGCCTATATGACCTATTTAAAAAAATACAAAAAAATATTCCATGTGACCTTTTTATTTTCTCAACAACATATCAAAAAATCAGCTCATTCTGATGTTAATTTAGGCCTAATAGTTTTCTAATTTTTTAAAAACTATCCTACACCTAAAAGTTGATGTAAGTTACAGTCAAAAAAACTTTAGAAAAAAAAAATTATGTCGAAAGAGCCTACCCTAAAAAAATATTTTGACATATAAAAAGTTCCCCCTATCTATGAACATGATTTTACAATTTGTTTGCATTTGCTTATCTTTGTCCATCATGGCTGTTAAGCCCCTGTTCCCATTTACCCCATACTACCTCCATTTGGGGGTAATTAGGAACAAGTGGGGTAAAAAGGAACATCACAGTTAACCTATGGGTTATATTTATGGGGTAAATGGGAACATTTCTCGATCTTCACAGCCATCTCTGTTTGACCATTGTGGTTGACCAGGTGTAGTGAAAATTGACATTTAGGGCCTAGGCCATTTTTCTGCTTTTTCCTCATTTTCTTCTGACCTTTGGGAAAATATCACCTCAGTGCATTATATTCACAAGATTCCCATAAGATTGATGTAGGCCTACGTTCCTAATTACCCCATATTCCCACCGTTGATAAAATTTGATTTGAAAAGTTAAATTCATCCCCCCTTCCCAATTTTTCCACTTACTTATTTGCAACGTTGATAATAAACACTAAACTAATCCTATTGTCACAAAAACAACTAGGTAATCAATATTTTTTGACACAAATGTAGCGCTTCGCTCCGCTCCGGTTTTAATATATAATCTGATATTGTTTTCTTATAGCATCCACAGTTTTTAACATTTTGACTTAATTTTTTTTTATTGAAATCATACATCAGATAGGCTATGTCTGTTCCTATTTACCCCATTTTGTTTTATCTCACACCAATAAGCTACCATACCAATAAACGTACCGGTAACCCTAGTAGATCTTTCACTAGAAAGCAGCATAGTCGAGTAAGAAATCTTGTAGCCTAAGTACGATAGGGAGCAGCATTCATTGTTGATGGAAAACAAATATTTTTATGTAGGCCTATGCCGATTACCGTCGGTCCTGTCACTTGTCAGTAGAAATAAAAAATATCAGGCTACTGACTTCCAGTGAGTGATCTCCCATGTATCGAGCGCATTAGTCAACCTAGTCCTCCATAAGTCCTAGGCTATGGTCCTTCCTACGGCCTCCGCCTACTTCCCATGCAAATAAATGCCTACAGAATACTGATTGTGAAATTTTGAACGTAAGTACAGGAAACAGTGAATATGATATTATTGACCCATGAACAATTTTTTTTTTTTTTTAAATTTTTCAATGAATTGAAAAATTTTCATTGAAAATTTCAAGAAAAAAAATTTTCATGAAAATTGCCATCACTATGTGAGAGTGGATGTCGCTGTTGAGGGTAGCCTATGTTCATTGGGTTGTTTGTGTATGTAGGGTCAATGGGGGTAAGTGTGGTTTGGGGGTAAGTGTGGCATCTGCTTATAAGTGTTCAGGGTTGCAGTTTTGGTAAATTTTTATTTTATTAAAGTAGTAACTTGACTTTTTTATACTAAAAAAAAAATTGGGGGCCTCCCACAAGAACTAATCCTAAATTTTAAATTTTAAAGAAAAAGCACCTTCGCTGGATTAACTAAGTGCAATTCTACGCAGACCTTGCAATATTTATTTATATTCTGCAAATATTTTTTTAAAATTTATGTCCACATGTTGTGCTTATTGGTTTGTGCCTATGTAATAATGGGGGGAAAAAAAATCCATAAATTTCAGATTTGCTTGGTGCAAATTTAGGTGCCACACTTACCTCAGTATTTTTACATACCGGGGCAAGTGTGGCAACATTGTATTTAGATGGCGGTGGACATAGCTGCACATTAGTTGGCTGTATTGACATTACTTGATGGCCACAGAAGAATAAGAAGAGTGGTATCAACTCATCCCATGCTTGCAAGCAAAAAAAAAGCAAAAAAAGCAACAAAAAAAAGTTGATAAAAAGTGTAAATGTCGCATTGACTTAGCAGAAGTTATTACAAAAGATGACTATTTAGCTAATCTGAAAATAAAAAAAAGAACTTGTCATGAAGAAGGGCAAAGATAAGCCTAAGGCTTCCAAAAGCAAGAATAAAAGTAAGCCCGCAGGTAAACAAACTGAGCGTAGGAAAGACATAGGACGTAGGACATGCCTAGTCCAGGTATCATAAAGTGACGATGAAGACACTCCAATGAGTATTTCATCGGACAACAGTTGTTTCGATATAGGTCTAGGTGATCCGGTTGTTCTTATTTCCCCAGTTCCAAATTTGTTAGTGAATGGGGCATTTGTGCTAGTCGAATACATGGGAGGCAAGCGAAAAGAATCAAAATATCGGTATGTATGCATTGTACAATCGGGACTTGATAATGAAGATGAGCTTAAAGTAATGGGTCTACGTGCTACAGACCACACCAAAATAACTTTTGCACCAGTAGAGAAGGATTTATCATATCAATCTTGCCCAGGTGTTGGGCATTTTACCCGCACCAGATATCACTTGTGTAGGTTCAAGAGTACGCTACTCTTTCCATGGCCCAGTGGATACAAATGAGCCAATGTAAGAGGAAAAAAAAGCACAATGCATAATTTCAATGTTATATTACTAAAAATGCATTGTTCTTGTTAGCTTATGTCATAGGCCCTACTCATGTGTAACTTATATTATAACACTTTTTATGTTGGTAAAAACCTTTAATTGACATGTGCGTAGTTGTAATTAAGACTGTATTTGTTTATAATAACCAGTAAAACCATCATACAAGTCTAGTTTTATTTTTATTTTAAGTAGCTCTAGGTATAACCTGTATGCCACATTTACCCCAGCAAAATCCTGCATGATTTACTTCATAAAACAAAGTGATGCCACACTTGCCTCATAAGCCGCCACACTTGCCCCAAACTGCGGGGCAAGTGTGGCGGCGCACTTTTTATGTAACTTTTTTTTATTTTCCCTTTGTTTTACAAAGTGCCTTTGTTATATTCAACACTTTAGTTGAAAACATTACAAAGTTCTTAGATTTCAAATTTGAAAGTATTAGGTCAACATTAACCAAGGAAAACTAACCATCAAAGTCAAACTTTTTTTTTTCATGCCACACTTACCCCCATTGACCCTAGCCTACAAGAGAGTTTGCATTAAATGTATTTAAGCTGTAGAATGTTAATATATTATGTTTTATAAAGTGTTCTTTGAAATAGTGAGGTTGTATGAAAGAGTCCTTTCTTTGTCCAAAACCCAGAATGATCCTGAGAGCTTTTTTTTTGCAATGTGAAAATTATTTTTGCATTTGAGGAACCACCCCAGAATTCTACTCCATATCTGAGATGAGATTCAAAGTTAGTGGAATATGCTATTTTAGCTGATTTTGTATTTGAAATTGATTTTATTAAGCGAGCGAAACGAGCGTTTCCATTTGACTCTGACGGAAAAAATAGTCTGTTTTTTTTAAAAAATTTTATTTGTAGGCCTATGTCTCGCCATAACGTTCGAACGGAGGCTCGGATAGAGTTGAAATTTTGACCATACACAAGCTTCAATCCCGATTGAATGCCATTAGTTTTGTGGCGAAATCGTTCAAAAAGTTAAAAAGTTAGGCCCTACATTAAAGTTAATCGAAAGTTTTTTTTTTCAAACTAAACGGCGACAAAATCTGAGGTGGCCAAATCATTCAGAATGTCCGTCCGGTCACGAATATGTTAATTTTATTTTGATTCGATAAGTAGTGTAGATGGAAATTACATTATAACAAAAGTAACATTACCATGGCAACAAGTTAGCTCGCCATAACGTTCGAGTCACTTCGAACGGAGGCTCGGATCGAGTTGAAATTTGGACCATCCGCAAGCTTCGATCTGGATTGATTGCCATTTAGTATTGTGGCAAAATTGTTCAAAAAGTTTAAAAGTTACATTAGGGCCTAAAGTTAATCGAAAGTTTTTTTTCAAACTAAACGGCGACAAAATCTTAGGTGGCCAATTTTAGAATGCAGCCACTCTGGCTTGTCACGGATGTTACATCTCACTCTTTATAGAGCTAAAAATCTTAAATTAACTAATTAATTGTAATGTTTTATACTGAAACAATTGTGTTCACACTAGGCCTACCTACCATAAGGTGAAAAAGATTTTTAAATGAATTGAAATTTTTAGATATATTGAGTGAAATGTGGTGTCACGGATGTTACATTGTTTGGGAAGTGGATCCCTGATCATCATCGAAAGATAGAAAATTCAGGTCCCTGACCCAGACATCTATATTTCCATATACATAGAGCTTATCCATGAAAGATGAACCCTTAACCCGAGAGTAGTCGCGTGTGGTCTTTTAGACCGACTTTTTTTTTCAACAGTTGGTATTTGCACAGCGCGCATGCGTGGCTTGTCTAGTTCCGCCTACCTTCCCAAAATAGATTTGTGAAGCCAGTGTGCAATACGCGATTCAGTTTTCTGCAGAACTTCATCTCAGATGAGAGGTCCTGTTTGGTTGCTCGGTCTTTTCGACCGCTGCGCGACTACTAAGGGAGGCAAAAATATGCATACTCAATCACTATTATGAGACATGTATTTTGTTATTGTAGGTTGATTATTCTTCAACATACAGTGTTGGCATAATATTACTGTCTTGGTTTACTAACAATACGAACTACAGGGTGTTTCAAAACATATTTTTATACCTTTTTGTAGGTTTGCTACTTTTCTGTGTTTGATTGATTATTGATTGATTATTTATTGATTATTGATTGACAATTGATTAATATAACCAGGTATGCTGTTACATATATTATAAATTACCTTATATTCGTAATCAAAACGTCATCCTAACGTTATTAGCCCATAATAAATAATGCGGTCTAAAGGACCGCGCGCGACTACTAACGTTACAAACAGGGGCGCGACTACTCTCGGGTTAAAATCACCCATTCATTGTTTTAAAAATAAATGATATCAATTGTTATGATTTTTTGTGTGCGTCAGGGATGTTAGGCCTACAATGGTTTTTGTCACGGATGTTACACACACTTTGCCTTGCCAGTTTCCAACCATTTTCAATTTATATTACTATGTTATTCTTAGTTACAAATTCAAGCACTCCTTATCTATAGGCCTAGTATCTAAATTTTTTGGGTTCAAAATAAAATTGTAAAAGAAAATAAATGCGATGGTAAGAGGAGTTGCTGAGGCTGGCGCGGAGACGAGTTTAGACGCTAGCATTCTTGTTTTTTCCGGGTAAACGGTTTATGACACTGTTATCAAATTTCACACTAATGGTAATAAAGAATAAATCTATGCTATCCAGTATCCAGTACGCGTATTTCTAAATTAATTTATTGATTTTGAATTAAAATTTAGTGAAATCACCAAAATTTACTCCATTTTGGTCAACTTCGGGAATTTATTCCGAGTATAGGCCCTAGGCCTAGATTTTTTTAACTCAAATTTGCATACTGGATATCAACGTTTAAATCAATGTGAACGCGTAGGTTAATTTGTTTTTATCATAGGCCTAAGATAAACGGTTTGGTGGGAATTTCAAGAATTGGAATCCTTGTTTTGGACTTCTCATTTTTTCACGTTTTGGACTTAGGCCTATGTACTCTCGCAATGGATCTTTAAGACTTAATTATTGCAACCAATTGCGGATATCAATATAAATGTAGGGCCTACTTTAATAACATCCATGCAAAATTTGGTAATGATATTACCAACCGTTCAGCAGAAATCATCAACACCTGAGTGCGCGCATTTGAGTTGGGCAAAGCTCGGCTCTTAACTCTTAACGTATTTCCTTTATCGTATAATATAATTATAGTTTTCCAATATGTTATGTTTTATAAATGTTTACATATACCTACTTACAAATAGGTAGGGTAGAGTTGTTTTTATAATAATACTAGGAAAACGCTCAGTTGGACGCGTTGTTGAGCGAGCACCGGTACGTGCAACATGACCCGAGTACGACATTCCCATAAGGCCCACCACAAACTGTAGGCCTAACTGGATATTGACATTGTACACTTTATACTATTCCAACATCTTTGCATTGTACTAATTCACGTCATGCCTTCTAAAGTGTATCTTTGTATCTTCACTGCCTCCTTCATTTTTTAACATCATTTTTCGAATTATGATTACCAATAAGTCTTTAACTCATTCAGACCATAATTAAATTGGCACAAATTAGGATATTTTAAGCTAAAAATTAACATTCCGTGATTTTTTCTGATATTTTTAGTATTTTTTTATATTTTTCATTGTTATATTTAAGGAATTATGGGAAATTTTGGATTTCGAATAAAAGCAACGTTTGATGTTCAAATGTAAATTTTAAATTTCCGGGAAAAAACCAAAAAAACTTTTTTTTGCCCGTTTTTACACATTTCAATTTTCAATCTTCTCTAAAAACAGTACTATTCGTCCTATCGCAATGAGGTAAAAAAACTTTGAATTTGAATTCCCCAATTTTTTTGAATTTTTTGTTGGCCAAATTGAAAAAAACTTTAAGTCTAATTTTTTTAAAATCATAATTGTTATGTCCATTGTAATGGACACGTGGTCTGAATGAGTTAAGGTCTTAACCGATTTAGCTGAAAATTTGGAAAATAAAAGAGAATGTTGTACTTATTGACCCTGCAAAATTTCATAACGATCGGAACATTTTTATTTTTTTATTTTTTTATTTTATTTTTTATTTTTTATAACCAACCATTGGAACTGTTCAAAAACTATACAGCAACCCGCCTAGGTGGTCTGTACATGTGTAAAAAATTTCAGGTCGATCAGAGAAACGGTGCGACCTGTATCGAAGCAGTAACAGAAAAAAAAAAACAAACAAACAAAAAAAAAACAGACATTCGAGCCATAAGAGTCAAGTGGAGACGCTCGCTACGCTCGCTCAACAAACTTTTACAAACATGTAATAGGCTACAAATACTATCGAAGTTTGAAATAACAGTTACAAGGGCCAAATATTTCCCGTATTCAAATCTAGACAAGAAATAGATTAGGCTACACATCAGCAATTCTATTTTTAAATAAACCCCTTCAATACAATTGATTGATCATATTTCAAGCGGGTAATCACATCACCATGTTTTCACATCACACTCTTTCAGTAACATCCGTAACATGTAACATCCGTGACACTATTTCTCAGAAATGTTTAAAGCTATGAACACCTAAAAAATGTTAAAGGTTAGCCTACAAGTACATTGTCAACATCACCAACTTGCAGCAAAATATAAGAACTATTAGGCCTACACCAAAAAACAACTTAATTTGCCTTTATTGTCACGGATGTTAGGGCTACATCACAAACATGATTACATATCTTTATAAATAAATGGTGTGATATAATTACATAAAGACTTGAAATTCACAGTTTAGATTCTTCACACATAGGGGTAATGTGGGTAATTGGAAACAGGGCGTAATTGGAAACGCCCTTTATAACTTCTGTATGGGAAGCTCAAATTTAAAAAAAATTGTTAGATAGCATGGTCCAGACCTTTATGGAAAATGTGCAAGTAGTTACAGCTTCTTCTGTTAGATGATATGCATGTCATACACATTGCAACCAACCTCTACACAAAAAACTTGTTTCAATTTGAAACACTTCTCAAAATTTCCCCTGTTATGGTCCTTATTTTGTTTTTAAGAAATTTGTTCTTGGATGGAAATTAATAAAGACACATTAGTCAACAATATGGTACAGGGGAAATTTAGATAATTATCATAGTTTCTCCTGATAAGCAATGTTTCCAATTCCCCTATTATCTCATACTTGGGGGTAATTGGAAACATGAATTAGGTGTAATTGGAAACATACAGGGAAATTGGAAACAAAACCAAAGATCCATGTTAAGCTATGGACAAATTTCAGGGGTAAATGGAAACACATTTAAATGTTTGGTTTAAAAGTAAGGTAAGTTGGCAACAGTGTCTGACTACACAGCCTTCTTACTTAGGCTTCAGATTATCATGTTTTGGAAGGAAAGATACCCTCGAAGAGATGACCACAATTCTGTATTGATAAATAATATATTTGCTGGTCCAATAAAGATAAACTTGGCACTGTGGACTTTGTCTTGGACCCACACCAAGATGCCATTGAAAATATGTGCATTTCAATTTTTTTTTTCCAAAATCACAGGAAATCCAAAAAAACGCAGCTAACGTTTCCATTTGCCTAATCGATGCATGTTTTGTTTTTGTAGGTAATTTACCAATCTGTTGATGTAGTTTTTGTAAATTTAATTTTAAGTGATGATTGTATTAATATTTAAATACAAAATACAATTTTTTTTATACAACAGCCTTATTTTCATGCTTGTGATGCTTTTGAGATTTTCCGTACAATTCTGCGTTGCGACGGAAGCTTTTTTTTAAATGTACACAGAATCTACAGTTTGTATCATAATGTATTAATTTTTTTTGTGTTAGAATCACAGCTTAAAATGCTTTGTTTCCAATTACCCTACTTTAGTTTCCTTATGGGTCTACGAGTTGTACCATGGCTGTTTCCATTTACCCCAATATCCGGGGTAATTGGAAACAAATTCGAGTCTTTAAAAAAAGCAATAAAAATACCATACAATATTCTTCCATGAAATTCTTGTTGGTGTCATGATTTAGTTTACATCCCAAAGCACAATTTTGCTCCTTACAATTTTTCTCTCCTATCAATACCCTAGCCTACAAATAAGGTCAAAGTTTAAAAACACTGAAAGTGTTTCCAATTACCCACATTACCCCTAACCTTAACTTATGAACTGCTTAAAATGGAGGTACCAGCTGATTCTTTAGAACACCAGGCTGCCAACTTAAAAAAAAATCACCTTCCACATACTCCAACAAAAGCTATTATTTCAATGGCAAATACACACTAATAGTTATTTTACAAAATAAAACTATTTTTGGTTTTGTTTGCATTGTTGTTGTAGGCCTAATATTACTATTTCAAATATTTACTTAACTGAACTGTAGTTCATTGTTGTGTCTGCATCTATTTAGATTTATTTAGTTGTCCTCCTTTGTAAATCAGTTTTTTAACTGAATAGGATAGACTTTAAATAAATAAAAATAAATCGAAGAGTAATAGTGAAAATAAAAAAAGACGAAGAACTCGGACTTGAATTGAAGTCGATACTCGAGTTATTTAAAGTAGGCCTACTTGGACTCGACTTGAATTAAAAAATCAGGAATTGCACACCACTAATTTTCTCAGTCATTATTTGCATTGATATTGTTTATAGATAATGAAAACTGAAAATGTATTAGACCTAATCGTGCAACCAAACTACATTTTTGATTAGACGAGTGAGCGCAGCGAACATAGTCTACAACGCTACTCGATTGGACCTTCTCGTTTCTTGTGTCCAATGTATGTTAAATGTATGTCTTGTCTGTCCGGGCTCATATGGCCGAACGGCCAAATAGATTGACCTGAAATTTTAAACAGACATCCGTAACCAGGTAACTGAGAACTGCTGACAAAATGGGCACAATCCATTTCGATTTAAACCTGCAAGAAATAATAAACTGAAAAATAGGCCTAACATGTATAGGAATTCTTTTAACAACAATGGTTTTTGTTTTTGAAGAAGTCATTTTTGTTTGTTATTTACCTGGCTGTGAAATGCCGTGCCCATGCAAGGTTTATCGAATGTTGAACGTCAAGGTACCCCCAAATTCCGCTCGTAGATTGAGTAAACCTTGCAATATTTTCATGTATTTCGTACTGGCTGTTTTCCTTAGTATTGTCACAGATGATGGACTACACTGCGTTATATGCATTTCAAAACATGTTTAATAATTTTTCAAATAGCCCTACAATCCAGAAATAATTACAAAATCTTTCCCGACCAGGGGATTGAACCCACGTCTCCCACATTTTGGCTTTAAGGGCGCCTTAGTCAACTAGACTAGGGAAACGCAAAAGTCGTTGTTAGACGAGTGAGCGAGTCATGTGTTGAGTACCCGGGAACATTTGCATATTTAAGTTTGATAATTATATTCGTATAAATAATTGGGTTTTTAAGTTTAGTTGATATAAGGGCGCGTCAACTGTAAGGCCATAATGCGCCACTGTAGCCTAAGATAGGCTAGATAGGCCTAAGGTAGGGGAAAAAGTAATGTTACTGGGTACTTATCACATGGTATTACATAGGCCTACCTTAACTAATTTTTCATTGTGCAGACAAAATTTATATTATTATACAAATTCAATGCATTTTAAATTATCTTTATTATTATTGATTAGGACTTCATTAGTATGATGCCCTCGTCAATACATTACACACATTATTTTCCACTGAGTGCTTGCATTTTGTTTTGTACTCTCCTTTTTAAACCACCAGAAAGATTTTGACTACAAAAATGTACATATTAAAACCATTTTTAATTCATATTTTCATGTCGGAAAGCTGTTTTCTGGGCATTTGGCGCAAATATATCTCGAAGAAATCGCCTCCAGTGGCTGGGGCTCTGCCCCAGACCCTGAAATGGCCCATGGAGTACAAAGTACATATACTTAGGCCTACTCTTTAGTTGTCCCGGTTTGTAACTTTCAAAATATGGTCACCTTAATTTTTAAATTTGTAAATTAATATTTTTGTGTCTTGTAATGTGTTGTATTTAAATAGCTTTATTTGCTAATAAAGAATGATAATGATAATAATAATAATTAATATAGAAAGGTCTCTGCAAGAAGTCAGCGACATCGCAATTATTTCCTCCAAAAATTCTTATTTGACACGATTTATAACAATAACAAACAGCAACAAACAAAGACACAATACCGACATATTATTCATTATTTAGAAAAAACTTATCCAGATGGTATATTGGTTTATTAAATAACAAATAATTTGTTTTAGCTTTAAATAAGTAAAGACTCAAGATTGATTTCATTTTGTAGCTCAAGGGGTAACTTATTAAATAATCTCCTTGCCATGTAATATGTACATGATTTTCAAAACACTTAAGTGTTATGGGTGGGGGAGCAGTTTGTGCCTTGTGTTGATGTTGAATTGAAATTTTAAAAATATGGGGATACATTTTGACGAAGCATACAGCTTTGTATATGTTTGCCATGGTTAAAATTTTCAGCTCTTTAAATTTATTTCTGCAACTTTCATTTCTTTGTAAATGTCCTAGTATTCTTACAGCTCGCTTTTGTAGAACTTGTACACGTTGAATCATAAATTTAGCTGAGCTGTGCCCCAAGATAATATTCCATGTGTCATTATTGATTGAAAGTATGCAAAATATGCTACAAGTTCCCGACCCCTGGCCTATTGTATGATTTCACAATCATTTTCAGTTCAATTACCTTAAATAAGGGGCTTTGCCCTTGGACCCCTGAAATATGTAACACAGACAAAAAGGTGAAAACCACTTAATTTTGTAGGCCTAACTTTTGTCACTGTTTGCAACTTTACCCACTGATTCCGTCTTCTCCAAAGCCTACCTGATTAGTGATTAGGTAGGCTACTGATTTTTTTTTTTACGGGCATGGCTGTAGGGAGGCCGAGGATTTACAACTTCTTGTGTTAAAGATTAATAGCCTAGGGGGTACTTGTTCATTAACGGGACCCCCTCTTAAAAATTTAAAAATTCAGTAAAAACATTTCATTAGACAATCATAACTACTACATCTACTCCATCTGAGTTTCAGGAGGTCAGGAAAACACAATTATTTCGAACAAAGCCTCGAAAACATCCTTTCCGGCTACATACTTTGTGCCAGGAGTGACACAGCCTACGCCAACATACTCCACCTGCAAAACCTTTAACGTCGCTATTTTAAATATAAAGGACTGTCAATGGAAAAGTACTTTCGTTTAAAATAGCGACGTTACAGGTTTTGAAGGTTCATTTGGTGTCCGTGAATGTCAATGTCAGTTGCACGGCGACGACTGCCCTCATGTAGGCCTACGCATTCCAATGGACTGTACTCGCCTAAGTCATGTTAAACGTGTGAGTCAAGTTCACTGTCAGAGTCATATTCAACTCCTCGCAAGTTATAATTATTTATTGTAAACAGAAATAAGTAAAAAAAACGACGATGGGGGGACCAATTAACAAAATATTGAGGGGGGTCCCGTTAATGAACAAGTACCGCCTAGGGCCTATATGCTAACCCTAGCCTACTCTACATCTAAAACCTATGTCTTGTTGCAGTGGATGCTCGGTTGGGATGGCTGACAGCAGTGGGCACAGGAAGTCCGCTCAACCACAAGCTAAGGTAAGAGATCACTGGTTGGTAGGCCTACTTAAGTTTATTTTAGGATGACAATTGAGCAGTTTTGCTGCTAAATCTAGCATTTTTGAGAGTAAACAAGTGGCGTTTGGTGTGTGTAAGTGTAGGCCTAAATATCATATTGTTACTAGTGGGTTTCAGCTTTCAAAACAGTGCTTATTGCTCCACAATCATCACCCCTAGTGGCTAGATCTGTTGAGTACGCGACAGGCAAAAAACAATGGGCGGGGGGGGGGGGGGGGGGGGGGCGGCAGAGCAGGAGCAAGGTAATAAACTGAGGAACAGTGAAATTCACTAGGCCTATTACACCGGTCACCGTCACCTCCAGACCTCAAACATTGGAACTTGACAGGGCATCAACTACAATCAAAACTATTGCTCTTACATTTGCGTCTACTAGCACAGCCTGTACGGTAGGCCTACATATGGACATTAAGGGTGTGTGTCTACGCAAAATAAGTGACTTGGATTTGTGCACTTTCTCATTTTTATAGGCCATTAGATGCCATTGTGTATGTGATTGAAATATGTCAACCCCTAGATAATTTTATTATCTATTAGCTAGTCACAATATTATTTTTCTATCTATAATAGTTTTGTTTGTAAATTTTAAAGAAAACACCAATTTGTGTATTGTGAAAACAATAGATTTACGACTATCGTCCCGTCGTTTTAATCCAATTGGACGGATTTTTTTCCACAGTTGTATTGAACTTTATATGTTGGGTACGGCCAAGTTTCAGCAACTAATTAGTTGAAATGACAAGGTAAAAATATAAAAAATCAAATATGCCATTTTGCGGCTTGACTCTGGGGGCTGGCGCGCTCTCGGTCTTACGGATTAGCTAGCAACTCCGCAGTCACTGTCGCTGGGTGAGGGACGGTCACGTGATCGGTAGGAATGCGGCTAGTCCACTTGACTAGGAGACAAGGCCGCCGAAAGCAAGGGTTACGAATAATAGTTAACCCATCCCCAAAAGTCCCCAGCGACAACAAGCAGAATCCTTTCCATTCGTTATCCTGCGGACAAAAAACTGAAACACCTATGAGTCCGAAGACTTGGCGATTGTTTTTTATCTTCATCACTTATTTTATTCGTGATGGAGCCACCTGGATTTCGTCTCTTTTATAAAGTAAAAACATTATCGTAATAATGATCGTGATCGTGAGGATGATAATAAGCACAATATAAACATAAATTAAATAAATAAATAAATAAATAAATAAATAAATAAATTGTATTATTAGAGTCTACCCACTCAGTTATATAACTGATTTTCAGTGGGGCGACTAAGCCAATCCTGTAGGCCCCGACGCAATCGGCGAGTAAGCGATAACCAACCAAAGATCGTTATTTTTAATAGGAAATATAGCAATCAGTGGTATGGACAGTGCGAACACCCGCGAATCAACGCCAGAATCAACAAGGCCGATTCAGCATAACTCTGAATTTATTATGTGCTTCGTTGCTAGGACGGCTCCAAAGTCACCGTTTACAAACTCCTAAGACAAGAACTGATGGACTAAAGTCCAAATCAGAAGTTAAAAAACTTCTGACTATGGCGGGAATTGAACCCTGGACCTTCTGCATTGGAAGCAGATACGCTAACAACAAGACCAACGAGCCACACAAATCTTATCTGCTAATATTGTATTATTCAATCAAAACAAAATGTACCCTACAATCCCCTACACTAAAAGTTAGTGTATCCGTACGTGTTTGCTGACAACACAAATGGTTGTAGCCATGTAACTAATCATAAATCAATTGGAATATATTATCTTTTGTATAGTAATTGGAACGGAAAAAATACAACAGTATAATAAAATTATCAAACTATACCAATTACCTGATAATATAAGCAAATGTGTGATTGAGGTGTCATGATGTTCACAAAATAACGCAGATTTAAGTGCTATAATAGGATATCCGAATTCCATAAACAAAACAAAACAGTCACTCAATTTTTTGCCTTTTCTGTCCCTTCGCCCAATCCTAATGTCACAAACACACCTTTCTATAACCCCTCCGTCAGTCGGTACTCGGTAGATAATCTTTTTGACGGGCTCTTTACCATAACCTCCATTAGCTTTTGTTTTGGTGTTGTCATCTTCAAAATCATTGTGTCCTCAACCTCATCCCCTACCCTCCAAAAAGGAAGTAAATAAATAAATAAATAAATAAATAAAAAAAAAATTATTTAGAGTCTACCCACTCAGTTATATACATAACTGATTTTCAGTGGGGGACTTTAAATCAAAGCGACCAAGCCAACCCTGCAGGCCCCGACGCAATCGACGAGTGAGCGATAACCAACCAAAGATTGATATTTTTAATAGGAAATATAGCAATCAGTGGTATGGACAGTGCGAACACCCGCGAATCAACGCCAGAATCAACAAGGCCGATTCAGAACAACTCTGAAATTTATTATGTGCTTCGTTGCTAGGACGGCTCCAAAGTCACCGTTTACAAACTCCTAAGACACGAACTAACGAAGGGCCGTTTAAGTCGAATGGAAATCACTACGTTCGCTACGCTCACTCATTCAATAAATTTAAAATATCTAATTGTCATCTAAAACAATACATGGTAAAATATGATGTTTCAATTCGCTACCTTACAGTGTTTGTGCGTAAGTATTCAGAGTTGTGGTTCTGTCTACTACAACAGATGTTGGAAAATCTCTTTTGGGAAAAACAAAAAACTTTTTTCTCTTTTCTATAGATTGCTTTGGTCTATACTTTTGGCGGTCGAAACTCGAGATTGATATACAAGGCACTGTGTATTGGAACAGAATGTTTATATTAAACGATTACCAAATGTAAACAAACCATTTTTTTACTACATTTTTACATTGAAATATTAGGCCTACTTTTAAACATGTTAACTACGTTTTATGTCTTGTTTTTTCAATTGAAATACATTGTCAGCGCCTGTGTGGTTTTATATTTATCATCAATTTGTAAATAAATTCGAGTTTTTATTAGATATAATCAATTTTTGTATTTTATTTTCAGAAAAAAATTTCGACTAAAACCTTAAAAAATTATAAAACATTGACATTTGTAAGAAAAAAAAATAACCTTGTAAAAAAAAAAAAAAACATAATTTCTTCAAACTTTAAAATCAAAACCAATCATTCAGATTCAAAGCATTTGCGTCTCTTTATTACATCGATTAGCATTGTTTGTGAAATGTTATAAAAATGTTTATGTTAAACGATTAAAAACAAAGGTATAATGATGCTTACTTTCACTTTGCATTTCCCTCTCGTCATGTTGTGTAATTTATTTTCAATCAAATATACCTGCAATATTGTAATTAAAAATGCGAGAATTTATTGAATATTTACTATTTTTGATTATCGGCTTGCATCTAACTTTTACTTCTTTTTAACCACTAGCTTGTATTTAACTATCTTTGATTCGTATTAAATTTGAAAATCTTATTTAATTACGTTCGTTGCAGGTGACGTTATTGTCTTTTGTAATATACTTGTGTCTTGTAGTATTTCTAACGGGTACATACAAACTGACATTTATTTACCTTTTACATTTACTCTAGACATATAAATAAACAAACAGACAAAGCTTGACATTGTATCGTTTTTTTTTTTTTTTTTTGGGGGGGGGGGGGTTGCACCACTGACTGGATCCCAATTGTTTCATTTCCCTCTGAGCAACATTTTACTGCAGTTACTATAGTTGATCAAACGAGTTTGTTAAAGTTGGTCATTGTTGTCTCGTTTGATGGTGTCGGCTCCCACAGGGTTGGCTTGATCTGCTTTAAATTTAAAATCCCCAAAGAAAATCAGTTGTGTGTGTGACTGAGTGGGTATAGACTCTATAAGTACGAATATAGTTGTATTTATTGTTTGTCAAGGTCGTATAAGTTAGTATCAAAACTCCGAAGTGGCGTTACTTTTGATTTATAGTCATTGGTGACTGGTGAGGGGGAGAGTTTGACATGTGGGCTCACGACGGCTGTGTCAAGTTACTAAAGTGGTTATTTAAAATGCTCTCCCGAACAGGAAATGTGGAAAAACTTTAAACTTTTAACTTTCACAATTTTCGACTGGTGTAAACATAGGCCCTAGCATACTACAGTGTCACAAACCGTTCATGTAGACCTACCTTTAAATCCTGAAAAGATAGGCCTAATCGCAAAAGTTTGAATGTCCTCAGTTCGTTGGCGTATCTCGATTGTAGGCCTACTCTTAAATCTGCTATTCATCAATCAATGAATTGCAACTTTTGAAAACTTGAAAATTTATTTTCGACGATCTTTATGCCCCGTTACCTTGAGAGAATTTTGGGTTTAAAAAAAAATTTTGATCATTATTGACGTACTACGTTTTCTGTGTTTTCTTCTTCTTCTTAATTTGGGTAAGTGGTTCAGTCAAAATATCCTGATTGCCAAAGAAGTGGTGTAATTTCGGAACGCATATTTTTGCATGTTTGAGTGTGTATTTGCATACATTTTTTAGCCAAAATTTTCTAAATGCCCATTTTAGATTAGTTTGATTCTCTAGTATCTATGCGAAACAAAAAATACGCATGTTGAACCGTTGAAGCCGATTTAAAAGAAATTCACCCAATAACCAATTTTTGCAAATTTCAGGATCAAAAAGCTTAAAAAATTGCGAAATTTATCAGCTATCATTTTTTAAACTGTCACTTAAGTCTAGTTTTTTTGCTCTAGATTTTATGGTAAACCGTAAAACACATTTTTGGGGGTTAATAACCCTCGATCTATGGGCGCGGCCCGTTGAGTCGGACTGTCGTGGACACATCCGTCCTAATTGTCCGTCTCTGCACGGCTTTGTACGAGCAAAGCCATCAATTGCCTTCAATTCAATGAGGACGAATCAAGAGTGCGAACTCTATTGCCTACGATGTAATTCAATTGAGTCATCATGTCAATGGCAATTAGATTGCCGCCAAGAGCTCGAGCAAACCAGGCTTTGACGCAGAATGCAGAGGTACAGTCTGGATCACTTGGAAGTTCAAGCTATCGCTTGTATACTATCGGTTTGTGGTGTGCACCAAAATGTTAAGTAAGAATGTGTGATTGTCGCTATCCGAGCACATCATAAGGGTAATTTGTAGTAATTTTCCAAGGTTGTGCTAGCTCTGTTTTTTCTGCACACATAAAATTTGTAAATAGGCCTTCATAGTTAATTGGATGAGCGTAGCGAGCGAAGATTCCATTTCACTACACCGGAGAAAAAAATCCGGAATGTTTTTTTTTTTGTGTGTTTGTTAACACGATTCCGGCTAAACCGATACTCCGATTGCGATGAAATTTTATGGAGGCCTTCGAAATCTCTGAACTTAGAACTGCCACGTTTTTGAGCGCAATCGGGAATTTTTTTCTCATAAAAAACGCAATTTTACGATTTTTTTCGATTTTTAAAAAAATTCTTCGACTTATAACACCTACAAGCTTTATCCGATTGTAATGATTTTTTCACAGAACCTTAATTTTATGAATTAAGATATTCGTGTGAAATTTGAGCGTAATCGAAAAATTATTTCTCATGAAAATCGAAATTTTTCTTTTTTTTCTTTTTTTAAACAATTCTTTGACTTATAACACCTACATGCTTTATCCTATTGTAATGATTTTTTCACAGAACCTTAATTTCATGAATTAATATATTCGTGTTAAATTTAAGCGCAATCGAATAATTATTTCTTATGAAAATTGCAATTTTACGATTTTTCCTTTTTTTTAAATTACGAATAATTAAAAAAATTAAGTTAATTTTTTATTTAATTTTCATTTCATTAAAAAAAACTCTTCGACTAAGTAATGATTTTTTCACAGAACAACAGAAAATCCGCGTAACACATGGCAGCTCAATGCACCATATACGCTCATCCAACAACGCGGCGGGACTTAAGCGTTTTCCTAGTTTAATTAAAAAAAAAAATTCAATTTAGTAATAATTTTTTCACAGAACAGAAAATCCGCATAAGACATGGCAGCTCAATGCACCAAAAGTTTAATAACTAGGAAAACGCTTAAGTCCCGCCGCGTTGTTGGATGAGCGTAATTGGTGCATTGAGCTGCCATGTGTTATGCGGATTTTCTGTTGTTCTGTAAAAAAATTATTACTAAGTTTAAGATTTTTTTAAATTAAATTAAAATAAATTAACAATAAACTTTTTTTTTTTAAATTAATTATATTTAAAAAAAAGATTTTTTAAAAAAATGCGTTTTTTTTAAGAAATAATTATTCCATTGCTCTCAAATTTCACACGAATATATAAATTCATAAAATTAAGGTTCTGTGGAAAAATCATTACAATAGGATAAAGCATGTAGGTGTTATGACAAAAAATTGTTTTAAAAAAGAAAAAACCCGCAACATTTCTATTTTCATGAAAAATAATTTTTCGATTGCGCTCAAATTTCACACGAATATCTTAATTCATAAAATTAAGGTTCAGTGTAAAAATAATTGAAATCGGATAAAGCATGTAGGTGTTATAAGTCGAAGAATGTTTTTAAAAATCGAAACAAATCGTAGTTGCGATTTTCATGAGAAATAATTTTTCGATTGCGCTCAAAAACGTGGCAGTTCTAAGTTCAGAGATTTCGAAGGCCTCCATAAAATTTCATGGCAATTGGAGTATTGGTTTAGCCGGAATTGTGTTAACAAACACACAAAAATACAAAAAAAAGAAAGAAAAAAAAAACATTCCGGATTTTTTTCTCCGGTGTGGTGAAATGGATTCTTCGCTTCGCATCGCTACACTCATCCAATGATCTTTTATAGGCCTAGATCATTACTTGTACATGAATGAGTAATCCAGATTCTATTAAATAGCTATTTGATATCCCAAATAAATAAATAAATTAATTAATCCGTATTTAGAGTCTACTCAGTACCAACTCAGTGTTATAACTGATTTTCAGTGGAGAACAATAAACCAAAGCGACCAAGCCAACCCTGTAGGATCCGACGCAATCGACGAGTGAGCGATAACCAACCAAAGATCAATATTTTTTAATAGGAAATATAGCAATCAGTGGTATGGACATTGCGAACACTCGCGGATCAACGCCAGAATCAACAAGGCCGATTCAGAACAACTTTAAATTTATTATGTGCCTCGTTGCTAAGACGGCTCCAAAGTCACCGTTCACAAATTCCTAAGACAAGAATTGATGGACTTAAGTAGCGGGAATCGAATCGTGGACCTTCTTCATTGGACGCTCGCAGAGACGCCAACCACAAGACCAACGAAATCCAAACCAAACCAACCATAAAAAACTTGAACAGTAAACAAAACCAAACATAGCTCTCGGGCGTACTCGAGCGCTAGAGATGGCGTGCCATTTCTATTTACTAGGCCGCTTCGCGAACGCTTTTTTTAGTCGCGTTGATGGATGAGCTTTTTTTGTAAGTTTTTAGTTTGTGTGGGATCTCCTTACTTTTGCAAAGAGTGCTTTTTGAACGCATTGTAGGTGATTGTTGTCAAGTTTCTTAATAGAAAAAAAAAACACATAAAAAACCTTTATTAAAACCTTTATTCTATGGATTATGTAGCCTGTCTAACTTTTTCAACTTTTTTTTTTCAAAAGGCAATACATCACCAACATTAATGTCCATATAAAATATGAGCGTTGTAGCCCCACCTGTTTGGTCAGAATTGGCCCAAATGTCACGAAAATATCGCACTAAAAATCGAAAAAAATCGTAAAAGTACGTTATTCACGAAAAATACTTTTTCTTCAATTGTACCAAAAAACGTGGCAGGTCTAAGTACAGAGATTTCAAAGGTCCCCTCCAATTTTCAACAAGATCGCATATGCCGTTTGCCCGGTAGATAACCAACAGACAGAAAAAAAACAACCTTCCTAATTTCTTTAGGCGTCAGTGAAATTGAAGTATTCGCTTTGCTCATCCAATTATTTTACTTTAAGCTTATTTATACCTAAAAGAAATGCCAAGTTTATGTATCCTCGTACACGTTCGCTATGTTCATACACTAGGAAAACGCTTAAGTCCCGCCGCGTTGTTGGATGAGCGTATATGGTGCATTGAGCTGCCATGTGTTACGCGGATTTTCTGTTGTTCTGTGAAAAAATCATTACTTAGTCGAAGAGTTATTTTAATGAAATGAAATTAAATAAAAAATTAACTTAATTTTTTTAATTATTCGTAATTTAAAAAAAAGGAAAAATCGAAAAATTGCAATTTTCATAAGAAATAATTATTCGATTGCGCTCAAATTTAACACGAATACATTAATTCATGAAATTAAGGTTCTGTGAAAAAATCATTACAATAGGATAAAGCATGTAGGTGTTATAAGTCAAAGAATTGTTTAAAAAAAGAAAAAAAAACGTAAAATTTCGATTTTCATGAGAAATAATTTTTCGATTACGCTCAAATTTCACACGAATATCTTAATTCATAAAATTAAGGTTCTGTGAAAAAATCATTACAATCGGATAAAGCTTGTAGGTGTTATAAGTCGAAGAATTTTTTTAAAAATCGAAAAAAATCGTAAAATTGCGTTTTTTACGAGAAAAAAATTCCCGATTGCGCTCAAAAACGTGGCAGTTCTAAGTTCAGAGATTTCGAAGGCCTCCATAAAATTTCATTGCAATCGGAGTATGGGTTTAGCCGGAATCGTGTTAACAAACACACAAAAATACAAAAAAAAAGAAAGAAAGAAAAAAAAAAAACATTCCGGATTTTTTTCTCCAGTGTAGTGAAATGGAATCTTCGCTTCGCTCGCTACGCTCATCCAATAAATTCACTTTGCCCTGTGACAGCATCCTTGCAAAGCGTGGCACAATTATATTTGCAACTATTGTTTGAAATGTAAAAGTTCGTGGAAATTTATTTTGCCAATTGCAAGGATGCAGTCGCAGGGCAAAGTGAATTTATGTGATAGCGAACATGTTGGAGCTGGTACATAAGCTTGGCATTTCTTTTAGATCTCATTACTTTTGATTGTGTAAGGTTTGACTGTATTTTTAATATTTTTTGTTATGTGGGATCTCATTACTTTTTGAAGTTCCATTGCAAAATCGTTTGTTAAAATATAATTATTTTATCAAAGTCGACTTAATTGCTATGGAATACCAATTAACAATAGAATGTAAAATATTCAGGTTGTGTTCCGCAAAGGCGACCAGAACGACCAGTCTGCGACCAATGGAATTTAAGTAAACACAATTTGCACCAATCACAGATCAGATTTGAAAGGGAAACGTATGCGATGCGTTGCTGTTTTGACTGTTGTGGTCGAGACCAAGAAGCCCACAGTTTTATTCCGGTCGTGGGCTGGTCTTTGAAGAAAGCGCGGTTATTTCAAATTCTTTCATTGAAAATCATGGAATAATGTCAACTACCGACAATGTTCCTGTAACTACACATGGGTAGACAATAAATCATTCATTCTTTCATTCAAATCATTCATTTATTTAGTAAATGATATGATTTATGTAACATTTTAACGAGATATCACAACTTTTCATTAAAACACGGCCTTGTAGATGCACGCACCATTTCGGAGCCAAGGCAGTCCCCAACAATCAGACGTTGAGTGAAACAATGAAAATAACAATACCCAGTCGAGCCCAGAATGGTCGACCGGTCGCTTCTACGGAACGCAACCTTAGTGGTCCAAAGACTTGCTTTTTGTACACATTGTAGATGCTCATTGTCAAGTAACTATAGTTACTTGTTGATTATATGCTTGTAAATGGCTTATGCTAATGCCTTTATTTGGAAGCCTTCCAGTAATCTTTTTCGACTTTTTCTTTCAAATATCGCTACATCACTATAGCCTTAATGTTCATGTAAAATATGAACGTTGTATTCCAACCCGTTTGGCCAGAATTGCTGGCCAATTGAAACTGACGAAGTAGTAAGTAGCCAGTACAGTATAGCCAGTGATTTTGATTTTTAAGCATGTTTCAAGTAATTTTTTTCACCAAGAAGGAATGTTCGTACACCAACAAAATTTGGCATGTGTTCTCAGATACCGAAATCCTCCCGTTGTTGATTGGACGAGCAAAGCGAAGCCTTCAATTTCACTTACTGTTTTTTCGTTTTTTTTTCACTTCTGTTACCTCAAGAAAAATAGCTCGTGTTTTGTCTTTTGTTCGTTTTTTTTGTCTTGTTTGTTCGCTCTCTACCGGGCAAACGGCATTGCGATCTTGATGAAAATTGGAGGGGACCTTCGAAATCTCTGAACTTAGACCTGTATTGTTTTTGGCTACAATCGAAGAAATATTTCTCATGAATATCGTACTTATATGATTTTTTTCGTTACATTTGGGCCGATTTTCACCAAACGGTTGGGGCTACAACGTTCATATATATTTTACATGGACATTAAGGTTATGGTGCTGTAGTACCTTTTGAAAGAAAAAGTTGAAAAAGTTAGCCAGAATCCATAGAAATAAAGGTTTTAATATGAGTTTTTTGAGGTTTATAACAATAATTAACAAGTAACTATAGAAACTTGACAACATTCACCTACAATGCGTACAGAAAGCAAGTCTTCGGGCCTCCAGTTATTTAACATTCTAATTACCATAGCAATTAGTACTACTTTATAAAAATTAGCCTAATTTAACAAAAATGATTTTGCAATGGAACTTGAAGAAGTAAAGTGATCCCACACATACCAAAACTTAAAAAAAGCTCATCCATCAACGCGGCGGGACTTAAGCGTTTTTCTAGTTTTTAAGTTCACATCACGTTTCATGACGGCTGGGTGACACTTCGAAATCACCCCAACTCTGCTAGCTGTATAAGGTGCCTGAATGTGTAGCGCACCGCGACTTGGCTGCGGCACCCTAACGGGCACCTAGATCGCACGTACGCCCGCTTCACAACCGGTACCACCTCGCAGAGCAGATGCACGTGGACTTCCTCAATTGTTGATGTTTTCTTTTAGGTGACTTTCTGAACAGGGGGTTGACAAAATGCGTAAATAGTTGATGGGCCATTCAACTCAAGACAGGTTTTTTGTTAAAACAAAAACAAAACAAAAGTGATGTTTCTTGGGTCTAATTTGTATATCTTTCTGTTAAAAAAAACATGATTTTACTTTTCGTCGTGCGTAATAAGTGGATGGTAATGAGGATACAGTTGAATCTTGAATACGAGGTCGTGGGTTTGAATCCCGCATAAGGCATTGGTATTTTGTAATCGTCCTTCATCGTCATCTGTCACCCCTCAACGTCTCGAATAGCCTTTAGTGCAACAAAAGTCGTCATCTTGAATACAAGTCATAAACATAAAGCATGTATTTAAAGAAATTCAATTCATGGTAATGGTACGTAGTGTGCTTATGCTTAGTTTTTGTTTTGAGTCATGGTCATGTTCATCCAACGGGCTCAAACCGATTGTTCAAACCCCGCTTTGTACTTGGTGTCGACCGCAATTTATATTCTGAAGTAATTACATTGCCAGCAATCTGACTCCCGCATTATGCGTACTGCGTATGAACTATGACTCATCGCAGCAAGTGTGCTTTTAGTGTGTGCATCTGTCGATGACGACCCCAACACAACGCGATAGGTAGGTTTGTTTGTTTGTCCTGTACCAGGTTCACATATGTACTCCTGGAATCATCCGGATATACGTCATAAAAACGGAAATGGGAGTAATAAGTACACGTTACTCTCAGTAGGACAAACAAACATACTTGCACCCAGTTTTGACATTTGACGAGGCAACGAAGGCCTATAGCTTATATACCACACGATGATAGGCTAATAGGCTTTGGGCCTAACTATATTTTTCAATATTTTGGCCTAGATGATATGTTTCTAGTACATTGTTGTGCATAATATTGCTAAACGTCTTTCAAGCAGACCTATCCTAGTTTTAGGTTATGTCGGCCCTGGGCTAAGGTTTTTGCTTAACGGTTGATTAATTGGCATTTTCCCTTTTAAGAAAGGCCGTGGAGATTCATATAATCATTAGGAAAGATATTGCTCGGCCCGGCTTTTTCCATTTTAACTTCTAGCTTCTTTCTTAGCTTCTCACTACACCAACCAAACCACTACAAACTTTAAATTTTTTTTAATTTTTTTTAAAACAACGCTCATATTTAAATGTACTAAAAAGTAAAAAATAAATTTTCGCCCAACAAATTTTTGCCTTACTAGGAAAATAACAGCGTTGGGCGCTTTCGGTATTGACATAGATTACAGAATTTTGTTGTTCATGGAGGAAAAGCGCCCAACGCTTTTATTTTCCGAGTAAGGCAAAAATTTGTTGGTCGAAAATTTATTTTTTACTTTTTAGTACATTTAAATATGAGCGTTGTTTTTTTAAAAAAATATTTTTTTCATGTAATATTATTTTATTCTTTTTAGTCTTAACGAATGTTGTAATCGAATATGACATATTCACAGCAAATTGTGCTCACTGGACGCGTCCGAATTTCTGCATCTCGTTGGCCCATCCTCACTAGCTGTGACTAATTTCCCATATGAAGCTTTGTTTGATTAATTAATTATGATGAATTAATTGATACACTATGGTGAATGTGATAAATTGATTCATCTATTGTTATCAAGAATATATGTCTGTGTGAAAAATTTCAGCTCGATCGGACATTGGGAAGTGGGTGAAATATTGATTCCCATATAAAACTTTAATTATTAATTATGATGAATTAATTGATTAATTAGTGAATCTGTTAATTGATTCATCTATTGTCATCAAGAATATGTATGTGTGAAAAATTTCAGCTCGATTGGACATTGAGAAGTGGGTGAAATATCGATTATAAGATTCCGTCCAGACAGACAAACACATGAAGCTAATATAAGCGTTGTAAAAAATGGCGCAATATTTTGTCGTTTTACACCCACTCCTGCTAAAGAAGCAGGTGTAAAATTCTTACTCCAGTCGCAGTAGTGGTAACTTACAACAGGACAAAAAAACGTTTCTGGGTTGTGACAGGTACATTTACACCAGGACAGAAAAACGGGTTTTCGTGACAAACTTGTACCTGGGTAATTGAAACAGGACAAACAACGAAGCATAGTGAAGCCGGCCGGCTACCACAGCGGCTCGGCTCGGTTCCTTCCGTACAGCATTCTGTGTACTGCGTATGAACTATGACTCATCGCAGCAAGTGTGCTTTTAGTGTGTGCACCTGTCGATGACGACCCCAACACAAACGCGATATTCTGTTCCCAACAGCATTGTGCCTGGACCAAACAACCACTGCAGTGAAGCCGGCCGGCCACCACAGCGGCTCGGCTCGGTCCTTCCAGTACAGCATTCTGTGTACTGCGTATGAACTATGACTCATCGCAGCAAGTGTGTTTTTTAGTGTGTGCACCTGCCCGATGGACGACCCCAACACACCGCGATATTTTTGTTCCCAACAGCATTTTTCCTGGACCAACACCACTGCAGTGAAGCCGGGCCGGCTCCCCACGCGGCTCGGCTCGGTTTCCTTCCAGTACAGCATTCTGTTGTACTGCGTATGACTATGACTCATCGCAGAAAAGTGTGTTTTTAGTGTGTGCACCTGTCGATGACGACCCCAACACACCGCGATATTCTGTTCCCAACAGCATTGTGCCTGGACCAACACCACTGCAGTGAAGCCGGCCGGCCACCACAGCGGCTCGGCTCGGCTCCTTCCAGTAGGCCTACAGCATTCTGCGTTAAATTGAAATGCTCTGACTCATATGAGACACCGCGCACTTGCTCCGCTCCGGCTAACTTACCCTCTTTCGCTCGGTTTCGTTCATCCTCGATTGCTCCAGCGAGCAACTTTAGAGGTCCCCAACTCTTGTCACATTCTCCCCCTACATCTTGTTCGATGCAATTGGGCCTTCTTGCCCGATGCACAGGTTCCGCGATCCACCTATACCTACTAATTCACGCAGGTGACGGAAGTACCAACACCAAGGTGTGGCCTACATTCGCACGGCAAGAGCTGGCTTATACTTAACAGCTATTTGTTTCTTGCAGCAACTATTTATTGTTATTGTAAGTCCATAGTATGACTTCACTAGAAAAAACGTTGGTCACAATTTTGGATATTTATATACCACAAAAACATTTTTTTTTAAATGGGTGTTTTGAACCATTTTGAGATTCTAAATCATAAAAATTGTTTTAAATTTGTAATTTTTTTCTAGCCATTTTAGGGAAAAAGTGCTAGGGAGGTGAGGTTGCCTTCATATTTCATTTTACTCGAATCATGTTACAATTACATTTCCTACATAATGTGACTAAAATTGTGTGATAAATTCTAACCTGGTAAAATGAGCATTTGTAATCTTTTACAAGAACAGCAAGGTAGTCGCACATGATTTATTGTTCCAAGGAAAATGCCAAGTGTTTTGCGTATAAACAAATGTTTCATGATGTGTCAAGAGTAAATGCTTTGATTTGAAGTATTTAAAAACTACTTGAGACGGTGATCGAAGATACTTATCGGCGCCAATGTGACAGTGGGTGTGGCTTGCCTTGACCATCAAATGCACCTGTCACACAAACTAGCTATGTTTTTTTCTCCAAACACGTAATGATTCACTGTAGTAAATCTCAATAAGAGGATTAAATTTACAAAAAAAACAGTTGTTCAACAGGCTTCACCGTGCACAATTTGTATTCTGACAAGTGACCAAAAACAGGTATGGAACTATATACTTTTGTTGACACGCCGTTTAGTGGGGCCAGAGGATAAACCATTTATATCTTGATCTCAACACATATTTGATATAGAGCTATACAATTGTTTCGCTCTAAGAGAGGGATTTTACGGAAGTATAGTCGTTTTTAATTATAATACTCACATTACGCACGGCACTTTGTTGTTTGCTCAACGTGCATGAAATGTCCCCCAAGATTCTGTATTTTCCTACCTTATTTGGTATAAACCGCCTGACATCACAGATGTTTCAAGAACAGTGATGTCATGAAAACAAATTTCACGGAGAAAGATAATTTTGGTAGATTTTGGATGTAGCTTTTTCTGAAGCTTTAGTTAGCATCTGATAAAAATTTTGCAAGGTTGTACAGCAACGATATGTACTGTTTTTACCCCTTTTTTAAATAGATATGAAAAGTTTTTGCTTATTTGGTATAAGGGCACTTCCCAAATGTTATGTCATAATGCACCACTCTAGTCGTGGGGATGGAGAGTGGGCCCTGCTGGACAAACCAAGGAGGTTGTATTAGATGGACAGAACCAGTCACGGACAGTGGCGAAAGTTTAGCGGGGAGGGGGTTACGTCGTTGTCGTCGTCTGTTTGATCGTCAGGTTAGGCAAGGAGGAGGCATACTCAACGCAACTGCCAGAGCTCACCTCTAGTTTTAGAGAGTAAATTACTCTGTTCCGACGTGCTAGCGAATGGTGTTCGTGATATAGATTTAGCCTATTTTCTCTCCTTATTTTGAAAATTTTACAAAATCTCAAATCATACTAATTTTTATCATTCCTGGTTCAATTTTTGAAGTGTCTATAGTTTAACTTAGTTCGCAAATTTGCATCTTTTAAAAGCCGCACACGTGTAAAAACAAAAAAGTTGACAAGTAAGGCAACTTTTTCAGTTTCTGTCATACAATAATATCTCTTGTATGTACGTGTTCGAACCTTAGTCGAACTTGAAAACAAAGTTAATCGTAATCCCCATCTTTGTTCGGCCTTGCTCTTTAGACTTGGGTACCCCTTCACCTGTTGGACTGGTGCGTGCAATTATCCCATCTAGGTGCCCGTTAGAGCGCCGCAGCCAAGCCGTGGCGCGCTACACACTCAGGCACCTTATACAGCAAGCAGAGTTGAGGTGTTTTCGAGGTATTACCCAACCGTCATGAAACGTGATGTGAACTTGAAAACTATCACAATCGAGGGGATTTAGGTACCTGACAACACATGCCAAATTTGGTACTACTACATACTACTAACTACTAATACATACTACACTACTACTACTACACTACTACTACTTACTACTATACTAGACTACTATAACTACTACTACTACTACCTACTACTAACTACTACTACTACTACTACTACTTACTACTACTAGCTACTACTACTATACTCCTACTACTATACTACTACTACTACTACTCCCTACTACTACTACTACTACTACTACTACTGATGACGTAGTATCTGTAATTGGTGAGTCAACAATCTCTGATCATTACGTAATATTGCTTGGAATCGGTAAAGTGGAGGCAGGTAGTAAAAACATCGGGAAGTCAGATCGTGTTGACAGTGAAAAAAAGGTTATAAATGAAAAAAAGTTAAGGGAGGAAATACTTAATGTAAATTGGGAGCATTTATTGCACGTCTCTGATCCAAATGTATTGTATGAAAAGATTGTGCAGCAATTTAATACCTTATATGAGTCTAGTACAATAACAGTGACGTGCAATGACAACATGAAAAGAAATGACAAACCTGGATTACGGGGGAAAATTTAAGGATGATATGTTGAAAAGGGATAAAATTTAAAAAAGGGGAAGCTTTCAATTTGGAAATCAGTTTATAAAGAGG